>PVKA01016968.1:5000-46784 GCA_004027165.1 Ctenomys sociabilis | reverse complement strand
TATTATTTCTTCCCTGTCCTTTATACACACACACATAAATATGAAAAAAAAATGTGTATAACCCGACAAGATTGGTATTGTTTCATAGAAATCTTCAATGACCTTTTAAATAAGGGTTCATCTGATATGTTTTATATAGTACTGCATAACTATCACTTTGAGAGCTCTTTATTGTTCATCCAGGAGCATACTGCAACTTCTCTTGTCTTTTGAATTATGCTCTTTGTTATGTCCTCTGTGCTATGTCTGGAGGTATTAAAATATTTCAAGTTTGTATAACTAGAAAATATTTTACTTTTAGTTTTCAAAGGTATGTTTGTTAAGTATGAAATTCAAAGAGGATAGATCTTCTTTTTTTCTTTCAGTCCTTTAATTTTAGTTTCTTATACACTTGGTCCTTTTTTTCCTTTCTAATGTGGAATAAGATGGTATTTAATTTTGTTCTTCCATAACTAATATTTTTTATATATATGCTTTAACCATTTTTTCTTTATAATAAGTTTTGGATAATTTCATTTGTGTGTATCTTAGTATGATTTTATTTAAATTTCTTGTGCTAGTAGGTTCATTTTTCTTGGAAATGTGGTATTATAAGTTGAAGTATAATTCAGAAATTTTAAATCTTTAAGTATTTATTGTCTACTCCTTTCTACTTTGAGAATTCTAATTATATGAATATAAAAAATGGAGCAGTTAATGCTCACAATTTTTGTTGTTACTGATTTTTCCTCTCTTGAATTTCTTATAACTTTTTAGTTGTTTTTTTAAACAAAACTTATACATTTATATCTTGTAATCTGAAAAATTAATTTGCACATAGTGTTATGTAATACATCAACCATTGTTGAATTCCTATTGCTTTGATTAGTGAAATCTTGTAATGCTATTTTTTTCTGTCACTATTTTGTATTCTTTAAAAATAATAAGTACAAAAAATAAAAATAGTCATGTATAAATAAAATCTAACATTTTTCTGATATTCTTCACATGGGAGACATTGTGTTAAATAAGGTAGAAACTACTATCTCCTTTTCCCAGGCTAGGAAAGTGAAGTTAGGAAGGACAAAATGACCTGCTCAGGATTTCATACCTAGTAGGTAGCCAGGAACTTGGACCTCTGATTATGAGCCTATGCTATCCACCTGCAATGCAGCACAAGCTGTTTGGCGTAAGCACTTGATGTTATATAAGTAAATAAAAGATAAAGAATGAGTACTGGCACCTGTAGATGTGTGTGTGTGTGTGTGTGTGTGTGTGTGCGCGCGCGCGCATGTATGCATGTGAGTGCTGGTATTAGGACTGAAGAATGAATGTGCATAAAGGTCACTCCCTTCACCCTCTATTACTGCTTTCCCATCTCTCAGTTCCTCTTGGATCTCTCAGGATAACCTAGAAACACACCAACACTTTGACAAAGAGGAAGCCTGTGAGTCAGGACGAAGGACCGTGGGCCAGAGGAGTCAAGGATTGGTGATTCGGTGGGAAGATGGACAATGCCGGAAGGTGCTCTTGAGTCACAGTGGCACCTGGGGTGGCAAAAGGCAATCTTGGCAACAACATACTGAATGCATAGCTCTCTAGTTGCTAACTGGCAGTGAACAGGAACACAAGAATGCCTTTACAGAGGATGACCAGGAGAGTTTTGTTGCTCTGATATCACTGTACCAATGAGGACTTTAAAGCTGTATCTGACTGTGGACAAGATGGCTGTTTGTAGAACTAGGAAAAGTCAGATTCTGTAGCAGACAAGCTTAAGTGGGTTCTGAGTGAACAGAGTGTCTCATTCCTCAGTGACAAGAGAATGCCAGCAGAGTGTGCCTGGCAACTGTTTTGCTTGTGAAACATCAAGCTAGTGAGGCTGAGTTCCAGGAAGAACTTGTAGGTCTGTGTGAGTGGACAGAAAGATGGCGTCCACTGGACTTCCATGCGGAGAAGTGCACCCGAAGAAACAGCGTAATGTTCTTACAGGCCAGTAACTCAAAGCAGATTCAAAAAGGGTTCATTGGATACCATGCTCTGCAAGAGTATAGTTCAGTATTTCAGAAGAGCTGAACTAAATCCAGCAAAATGTAGGGAGTAAGAGAAGAACACTGAAAGAGTAAATAAAACATTTTAGCTTTGTACCATCTACAGTTCTGGATACTGAGTTTCAGTGATGCAGAACTGAATTTAAAACTGAATAACTAACATTATTAAAGGAATAGCATACCTGAGTTCATGATATTGAGAGCTTATCTAAACTAAAGCCTGGCTTCCTGACAATTGCTTTCTGGTATGATTTTAAGCAAGCCCCTGACTCCCTGTGTACCCCAGAATCTTCTGTTTTAAACTAACAATATTAATGCACTTTTTTGCTTGACAGAGTTGCTTTGAAAACCAAGGAAGATAATATATGGTAAAGACTTGTGCAAAAACATGTTAACTGTCACTACACATATTATGAAGCTGAACTACTATAGAAATAGTGCAAATACAGATGGCCCCTGCTTATGGGAGCTGCTATTCAGGGAGGTGGGGTGGTGAGTGGAATGTAGGACAGGAAGGCAAGAGGTGATGTCAACAGACTGGGAAAGGCCAAGGTAGGGGGAGTGAAGCAGAAAACATGCAAGAGCTTTTAGATATTCTGAATGTGGGAAATCCAAGGATTAACAAGGCATGTGAAATCATCAGTAATGTAAATTAATACAGATTTGTTTTACCAAATTCAGGGTGGTACTGTGGGCTGAATGCATCCCCCACCCCAATTTACATGTTGAACTCCTGGCCCATGGTCCTAGGTGGCTGAGTCTTGGCAAAGTAATTAGGTCATACGAGTGGAGCTCATGATTGGGATTAGTGCCTTGTGAAAGAGACCTCAAAAGCCTTAGCGACCCTTTCTGCCATTTGTGGGCACAGCAAGCAGTCTTCCATCTGCTGACCAAGAGTGGGACCTCACCCGAAACTGAATTTGTAGATGCCTCAGCCTTAGGCTGTTCAGCCTCTAGAACTGTGAGGAATTAACACTTGTTCTTCAAACCACCTGTCTACCGGAGTTTTGTTTTGGTTACTCACACAGATTGAGATAGTGGGCCTACTAGACAGTGAGCATCCTTAGGCCTGAGCTAAGGTACTATTTAAGTCGGCAGAGTGAGAGCAGGATGCTCTCTCCTGAGGCTGCATGCTAGGCGGTGCTGAGCACAGGCATTCATGCATTGGTTTGGTGAAAATGTGTTAAACACTGCACTATGTTGGGGAGAGGTCAGGTTTGTATCCGCTGACATAGATAAGACCAAAATTCTTGACCTTACAGAGTTTACATTTTAGTGGAAGGAAAGCGACATGAGAAACTTATTAATCATAATAAAGTGGGTAAGGCCATCAAAATAGAGCAGGGAAGGTAAGCTCAACATGTGCGAGTGAAGAAGCTAAATCTTTATATATGATAAAGTAGGAGTGTTTCAGAGAGGGCAGGGCTGTCTTTCCTTCTGCTTCAGTCTAATTTTAGTTTCTTAACAGACCTTCCACCTATGCAGACAGACGCCCCCCTGGCCTGTTGCAGGCTGTGCCTGGCCCTAGGTGGCCTATGGAACAGGCTGTCTCTTTCTACACAGTTCTGTGGGCCACTGTAGCACTCAAAGAAGCTGTTCTTCTGGACAACGAACATGAAGGCCTTCTCTGCCATGTCTCACATGTGACTCCTTTTCCTTTACAGTAAGAACCTTTCTACCTGCATCTTCCTGTGAGCCCAGGAGAGCGTGGTAAGAAGCAGCTCCAACCAGCCTAGGCCAGCTCACTGAGGTATCGATGGCCACCACTCTAAACAGGACTGAGGCCTGGGCAGCCCCGCCAGTTCCTCAAGGAGGGACTTGCGTGTGCTGATGAGTTAGAAACCCCGCTCCCAATTTTCCCACTTTTAGTCATACAGTTATTTCTATCACAGTAACAAATGGCATGCTGTGGTTGCAGCGCACTGTCCCAGGGGTGTAGCAGGCCAACAGGGAAAATTTAGGGAATGTTCTGAAAACTTCATAGGTTACAGATGGGATAGGTTCACTGTGAGTCACTGAGATATTTAGGAAGTTGAGCCCCTGACTTTTGTGGCTGGAAAGAACCAGCCCTGCTTCTTCCCCCACATTCCTAGTTGTCCCTGGGCAGAGGATTAGTTGCACCACGGATGCTGCTCTTCTTTTAAAGAATGTAAGCAAAATTCCTGTACTTGAATTGAACCCAGGGCCCTGCTATTGCTAGGCAAGTGCTCTGCCACCAAGCTCCAGCCCAGAGCACAGATGGGAAACAAAGAGACGGTATGTGTGCCGAGGTTGTTTTGGTTGGACAAGACAATCATTTCTAGGGAAATTCATGAAATGGTTATTGAGTCCTGGGTATGCTTAAGGATAACGAAGAAATGGTCATTGGTGACATAAAATAAGAACTGAGCTAGAGAATCTGGGCCTCCAGGTGATGAAGGGTGCAGCATAAAGGATGGGGTTCACAGTGACAGTGCACACATGACAGTTGCTCACAAATTCTTATCCCCTCGTGGTGTCATGGACTTCTCAGTTTGTGTAAGTAAACACTGAGATCACACAATCACACAGTTCTCAGAAGACATCCGAGTTGTTAAGCTAGACATGAATGGTTACAAGAGAGGAGGTGTAGATCAATTATTTTCCTTGGGTGATTTTAAGTACAGATGGTTTCAGATACAGAAAAATAAAAGGCCCAAATTCTTTATCCTCAAATTAAAGAAAACAAAAACTAATTAAAAAAGTTTAGTAATATTTAATCAGCAAATTTAAAAAGTAGACTTGTACAGGTACTTATGTTAATGTGAAGTTTTAGGCTGTTTTCCTTTGTGGGCAATCAGGACAAAGAATAGTTTTGTTTTGAATCATAAAACACATAGAACGTTAGGAAAGATAAAGATTAAACTTAAATGAAAATCACTGCTAATTCTTAGTTTTATTATGAAATTAAGTTCCTAACTAGGTTGCCCACAAGAATGTCTACTACAATAATATACTTTTTGAAAAAGCTTACTAGCATCTCTATGAATACCAGACTTCAGTTTCTGCAAACATTGTTGTGGGAAATTGCATTATTCAGTGTTTATTGCAAACTGCTGTTTTCCTAGGCACCCAAAGCCTCGCTAGCTCCCTTTCAAAGAACCTCTGCCTATCTTCACTCTATTTATTCTTTCTTAACACATTTGCTGTAAGAATGTTCCTAGTATCACACATATTTCCTCTAGTGTAAATATTTCTCTCTTGTATACAGCAAGGGCCTCCTTTATGAGAATTACCACAGCTGCCTGTGCAGTAATATTTTGGCTGTTGCTAAGGTGTTTTTTACTTTCTTTTGTCTTCTAAGGGGAGACAAAGTTTACATATTCCTGGAGCGTATGGTTGTACTTACCCTTTTTTGCACTTTAGAAATATCCAAAAGGAAACAACTATGGCTAAGATAAAGATGAACACACCACAGGAAATGCCTAGTCCAAAAAACACAATAAAAAAACAAACTTGAAATAAAGTAATTAAATGCATGAAAAATATCCAGGGATTTTGAAGTCTACCTTTTTTTTTTGGCAGAACCAGGGATTGAACTCAGGCCCTTGCGCTTGCCAGGGAAACACTTATTCCACTAAACCATCTCCCGGGCCCTGAAGTCTTTCTTAATATCTAACCTCACTAGAGGGTGCCACTGATCTCCCCACACTGGGGTATCAGTGCTGAGCTCTATCCTCAGCCCTTTCTAATTTTGAAACAGGATCTTACTAAGTTGTCCAGGTTGGCTTTGAATTTGTATTTCTCCTGCTTCAGTCTCCTGGGTAGCTGAGATTTCAGGCATATGCCACCACACCCAACTTGCCAATCTTTTCCCCCCAAGATATAATCCTAGCTGGGGATATAACTAAGCAGCACAGCACCGCCCTAGCAAGCATGGGGTCATGAGTTCAAGGTCTGGTACCAAAAAAGACAAAACCCCAAATTCTGCTTTCCTCAGGTACATACAGCATTATTCTTACTACCACAGGGTTATAGTCAAGGATTGGGTAGAGCAGTTTTGCAACCCTTAGTCCCTTTAACAGGTAGTGGGGAAACATCAATGAAGCCACAGGGTGATGGGCCACAGCCCTGCCAGGTCTTTTCTATATGACGTAAGGTGCAGGCTATTCTACGTGGCACTTCTGAATGCAAGCTCTTGTATTTCAAAGTAATTTCCTTATGTAAGTGGACCACAGAAGTGAACTCAGCAAACTAGTCTTATGGCTTTCAGTTTGTATAAATAAGTACAAGATTACTACCGGGAAGGACATTCCCTGGGTAGTAAGCAATAGGAACTTGCCCTTTACAGCTGCATTACAATAAAGTTTTTGACACTGAGGGATGATTTGTTCAACAACTGAAAAATGGCTTCAATGAACAATACTTTCTATGTGTATGAGGATAACAGTTCCACAATGCCCTGAGCTGCATGCCTTTTGCTTTTTATTTTAATGCAATTTATAAGACATTTCAGTCTCCCTTTTAACATTTCACTCATTGGAAGGAAATACTCACTGTTGAAGATGCCAGTATTTCTCAGCAAACCCTTCACAAAACTTACCAAGTATGGAAGTATTATGTGAGCCTAAAAGAAAGACAAAAACATCAGTCTGTCACACTACCTAATTGAACAAGAACTGCAGCCAATACAATACATCCTGGTTTTTCTTCAGTACTCAGTTTTATCACAAATATAAAAAAATCTTTGTTTTGTTTTTAATTTCATTTTGGGTACTAGGTGAAGATTGTTGGGCTTATAATTAATCCTCTTATCATCAAGGTATATAATTTGAGCAGCAAATTTGTAGAATGGAACAAAAGAAAAAGTAGCACTCATAACCCTAATACTCAGAAACATTGGGGTACATTCCTGTATTAGTTAGCTTTCTTATCAATAAGACTCAACATCTAACACAATATGAAGGAGAAAGAGTTCTCTGTGGCTCTTGGTTCTGGAGATTTAGTCCTCGGTCAGCAGCTCGCAGGCAGAAACACCAAGGCAGAGAGGTGTGGCAGAGCAGAGCTGTGCATTCCATGGCAGCTGGGAGCAGAGCAGGAAGCAGGGCCAAGGAGAAAGGGCGAAGGGTCGTGTCTAGGTAACCTGTTCTAGTGGACAGATCAGTATTTTCGATGACTTCTATGGCATGTTCATTTCTAGTCTTCATGAAACAATAAGAGGAATAAACTACTTGTATATTTTATATTATTTCACTAGATTAGATTCTTAGTGAGGGTAAATGGCACAAATATTTATATTATTTTCTTCATACATTGCCTAATTGTTTCTCATAAGAGGTTTTGCCAAGGTACGATGATCCTATCAATGTGCACGGCTGCTGGTTTCATTATATCTTGCTCTTTATTGGGGGTTCCCCTAAAACTTTTCTTGTTAATTAATAGGAGACAAGTCACTTTATTCTTTTCCTTTGCATTTCTTCAGTTTAGAGGTTAAACTGTTAGCATGTATTTATGTGCCAGAGTACAAAGATATCCACAACCTTTCTCCCAGCCTTGCTTCTGCATTTCCTTCCTCTTACAGGACTGTGCTGTGCTGAACCACGCAGAGCTGGAAGCTCCATGTGCTTTAGAAGGGCATGGACACTTCTGTGACTGAAGACCCAGCAAGTGAGGCGGGCAGAAGGGGCCAGGGAAGCCAACTTGTTCTGGATCTTTTGAGAGAAAGTTTGGGTGGAAAGGAGAAACGAGGCTCTAGGAAGGCAGTTTCTCTAATGATTGTGATCCTGGGATAGAAATGGGTCAGATGGATTTTAGAACATTCTTACAAGTATCACATCATGTAATCTTTAACTTCTCTGAGAGATTCCAGTGGAGATACCTTAGTTATTATATCCTTTCTGGAGTTAAACTGATCTTTTTTTTTTTTAAATCATCTCACTGACTTTATTTTTTCTTTTTCTTTTTTATTTAGGACAGGCTCTATAGGGTCTCACCGTGTAGATCAGACTCATAGTGATACTCCTGTTTACAGCCTCCCAAGTGCTGGGATTACAGGCGCCACCATGCCCAGTCTTGGAGTTAAACTGATCTATCTTGCATGGCACACTGTTTACATTGGTCTTGAGAAACACAGTTAACTTGTGTTATAGGTGCTCATAGTGGCAATCAGGAGGAGCTCAGATCATCCCTTATTCTGGGGTAGGTGTGGTTGAGTCAGGCTGAACTCACTGGGCTCCTGAAATGGGCCCTGGTAGAAATACATTCTCTGAAGCCTGTACCTAGAGGCTGTCATTCTTATGCAGACTGCTCTAGAACTCCCCTAGGGCTGTCTTTCCAAGCAGGGGCCCTTCATGATTTACTTCCTGGTGTGCTTTTCAGAAAGGCCTAGGACTGGCATCTTCAGCAGTCCTTCCTAAGACACTTTGTTTGTTTTCTGTTTGCTGTGCTCTTGTGTTTTCTCCCCTCTTCTCACAAAAACAAAACAAAAAAGAAAAACAGCAAGATTTCAAAGTTTAACAACAGGCCAGGTGAAGAGACAGAAGACTGGTGAGCAGAAATGGGGCTGGTGTGTGCTGGGTCGTAGTCCGGAGGGACAGAAAGGTGCAGGGGAGGAGCTGTGCGAGCTCTGAGCTCCAGCACCCCGGCAGTTAATGGCCATCTGGGCTGTTCTTATTTTCGTATATATCTCACCACCTACCTGGTGAACTTACCGGCTTTGTTAGTGACCTTGGCCTAACAGCTTTCTTTTATTGTGACTAATACTGACATATTCTCTCTCACTGAAATAGATATTTAGAATCTTTGCCTATTTATTTATTGTTAAAGTGCAGTCTCTACCATTATGTTAGAGACTATTTGGTCCCAGGATGCCCTATTTTGAATTACTTAAATCCTCTGTATCTGAGGTTCTGTATCTGGAAAATGGGCCAATAAAAATATTACCTTCTTTGTAAGTGTGTGCATTACATTAGAATCTTTCTATCTAGTAATCACTACCTCATCTTTGAAGTATACTAAGAGCTCAGTACCTATTAACTTATTATTATTAGTACAAATACCAATACTGTTGCTTATCTCATTATCTTTCATTATATTTTCCAAATATTTCCAATCTATCTACCACCTTCCTTCAGAGTAGCTCAGTTCTAAGTCAGATTAATCAACAGGTCAAAATTTAACACCTTTTATTATTTTTTCCAGTCATATTTTGGCTCAAAAAGTTGACAATATTTATTTTTTCTTTGAAAGTGCTAAAGATCAAAGCTTATTATATTATTTAATAACTTTCTCTTCATAATATCTCTATAACTGTAAATAATTTCATTTCATTTATAATAAATTTTTATCTTACTTATATCAGTGTTCTCCACTTCTATGTTTATTTTGGCACAAAGTGAGTTAGGTATTATGATGCCATGGTGGGTTCTCTGATGACAATTGCCTGTCAGTCCAGCAAGATTCTCCGAACACCTTAAGACAGTTATCCAATGAATTGTTTGTCAGAGAAGAGTATAATTTGTTATTAAGAGGATGGTGAATTTATAATTTAGAAACATTTAAGTAGTCAACACATTTAGGGCATTAACTGTAAAAAATAGCTCATGAACAATCTTCGCATTTAACATGTATGAGAAACTTAAGAGCTGGGGAGAGGGGAAGTCCATACTGACTTGGATAAGAAATTGCTACTTATCAATAATTTTGCTCCTGTGCCCCTTGACCTGTACAAATTAACATTTTTTAAATGCAGCTCCCTCAGGGGCCGAGAAGATAACTCAGTAGAATAAGTGCTTCCCTGGCAAGCACAAGGGCCTGAGTTCAATCCCTGGTTCCGCAATAAATAAATAAATAAATAAATTGGGAAAAAAAATAAATGCAGCTTCCTCAAATTGCCAGCAGAGAGCAACTCTCCCACTGAGCTCTGTGAAACAGAATTTTTTTCTAAAATGTTTGCCTCGTCTGTGGCACCAGTTACACCCTGCAGCCTGCAACCAGGAGGAGCCAGCCTGCTGCCTAGGGCCACTCTCCTTGGCCCATGCTGGGGCAGCTCTTGGAAGCCTGCACTACCCTATCGCTGACGTGTTCTTGGCTTTTAAGGCTCACAGTTATAAATAAATCCTTATGGGATGGACAAGCACACGGCAGTGGGGGCCTCCAGAGAGCCCAATGGGTATAAAGCGTGAGGAGAAAAGGGGCTTTTTTGATAAGAGGCAGGGACTTGTATCACAACCTTTGATTCTCAGCATAAAGGAAAAGAGATCCTTGTTGCCCCCCTCCCTTGGGCTGGATCTAGGAACCAAGTAACCTGTCAATACCTAGTAATCCATTTTTGGAACACAATGAAATGTATTCTCTTCAAAGTCTTGTTTCTTGAATTTTTCAAGGTAACATATATGAATTTCATGTGAAAATTCAAAAAATTTCAACCCTCAACGTAAGTAGGTTAGTACAAGGGTGATGAACATGAAAACGTAAGTTTTATTAAATTTTCATGTCAAAGACTTTCAAAAGAAAGCAAATCCAAAAATCAAAAAAAAAAAAAAAAATCCATAAGCAAGATGCTTTTGTCCTTTTTATACAAAGAACAATAAACTTGTGAAGACATGGGAAGTCAGCTGGATCTCTGGACCAGGGTCAATTCTACGGCTATCAACAAGAAACACATAGTTGGTGACTGTAAAACCTAATGAACTGTAAAATTATGCCAAAGAATTGATCTATTTAGGAATTTACAGCCCCAATTTTCAGTCTATAGTGATGAAGATTATTTTCCTGCCTCTGTATGGGTAAGGCACCCTTCCAACCTTCCTAAATTTTGCTTTACTTTATTTATTTATTTTTTCATTTTTTAATCTTTAATCAAACTTTATCTTTTCTACCAAAGATCTATTAGGGTTCTCAGATCTCTTCAAATGCTCATACCTCAGGAAGGCATCAAATTCTAAAACCATCTGCTATTTGTTTTCTTTTCTTTCTTTCTTTTTTTTTTTTTTAGTAACAGGGACCAAACTGAGGGCTTGGCAAGTGCTCTACCATGGAGCTATGCCCCTGAATCTTCCAAGAAATACTTATGATCAAATGGCCCTTTCTGCAGCAAGTTTTTCCAGTGACTTCAGCCTGATATAATCAATATAGCACTGGGGAATATTTTGAGATAGTGTATCAAGTCCTTCCCTAGCATGTGCTAGAAACAGCACAGCAGGCTTCGTGTCATATGGGTGAATGCGTGAGCGTCACTGTGGCTGAAAAGGGGCCACGTTTGCCCATATCCTGGTACTCACGAGATGTGCAGCTGGCCAGAGGAGGGGCCCACCTGCCATTGGCTTGGCACTGGCTATGGTGAGAGCCATCCAGCGCATACCCATCCATGCACTTCAAGGTTATATTATCTCCATAGTGATACTCTGGTCTCATTTGGAACACCTCCAAGATTCTGTTCATCTCATTTGGAGGGCTACACTTAATCTCTGAAAGTAGAAAAATCAGAACAAGATGGCTATCTTGTTGTTAGTTGCTACTTGAAATCACCCATATAAGATGTGTAATCCCAAACTTACTTAGCTTTCCACAAACACCTGGTGTATTTTATGTTAGGTCATGTAGTCTTGGCCCTTTCCCACCTTTAACAACTTATCCCTTAAACATCTCTGATTTTAATTTCTTAGGTATAGAAAGGACCATTGAATATGTTTATTATCAGCTTTGAAACTGGAAAGTTGTAGAAGGACCACAAGTTAGGGTGACCATGGATCCACTGAAGTCACTGTTTATAGACGGCAACATAGGGTTCAGTCTCTCTAGGAACACAGCACCAACTGATATGTTTTGCTTTTGATTTAATGTACATTTCCATCTCAATTCTATACAAAGACATCATGATTCTGAATTAAATATCACTTTTAAGCAAAAGAATAAAACAAAAAAAAATTAAAAACCAAGGACACACAATTACACTCAATTTACTTTGTCTTTTAACCCATCCTTTGATTTGAGTTTTCTACCCCACTATCAACTTCTCCTTCCACTTTAAACAAACCCTTCTTTTCCATTGTAACAGTCTGAAAATCAAAAAGCCAAAGTATTTTTCTCCTTATAAGCACCAGTGAAGCAAGGTTGTACTTCTTCGAGATATTGTGGTCTTCCATTACATTATTATAGCAGATTTGTTAAAAATCGACTTCTGATCCCTTCTCTAAGAAGAACCAGAGTCTCCGGGAAGCAGCTGGAGATTCTTTTAAACCAAGTCGCTGCTGATGTTGCTAGTACTCAGGATGGAAGCGCGCTGCTGAGAGCTCAGCATCCTTGAAGAGAGCCACAAGACAACGTGGCATATTTTGTACGTGAAAAGGCAGCATCTGCCAAGAAAATACATTACCTAGCGTTCTATTTTCAGAAAAAGAACCTTCCCAGAGCTTCACCTTGTACCTTTCAAATATTTTCTGAATTTTCACTTTCTTTTTAGGCAGCTGAAGAGAGGCGGGAGGAGCTTCCAGGTGTGCGCGGAGCTATCAGCGCTGTGCACTGGGCGCACGTGCTCTCGCCCGTAGGCGCAACCACCGTGCTGTGCTTGGCCTAATTTCCACGTCAAGATGCGGGGCTCAGGGGCACGAGACGGGCTTCCGAGGCTCTGAGCACACGGAGGCCCACTATGGGGCCCCCTAGTCTCTAACATTTGAAGCACGTTCAGACAAGTCTAGGTCTAGGGCCCCTCCCATGCCACCCGTGCCCGTAGCCGCCCGCATTTCTGTAAGGACAGGCTAGACAATAGAGAGCAAAATCACTCATAGTTTTGTGAAACCCAAGGAGCCACGTTTAACAAGAGACATTCAGGGCAGCATTTAGCAGCGCCTGAGCTGAGGCCCGCTCTTGGACGGCCACTCACACGCAGGCTGCGTACCCTGCACTAGTTGCTGGGGCGCTCCGTCCTTACTTCTCTTCTGTAGGACTATATGAATAACAACCCACAGTCACCAGATGCTTTTGGATGCCAACACGAATCACTTTCGTGAAGACCTCAGAACCCTGCCTAGTCATATTATTTTTAAGGCACTGATTGTAACGTTGAGAACACCATTTTGAAGGATTTAAACATCAGGTGCTTGTGCCAAAACGATCAGGCCAGGTCCACGTTCTCTGTACAAAAAATGAGGGCAGAGCCTCCTAACAGGCATGGGCTGTGGAAGCAGACAAATAAAAGAAATAATTCATAGAGAGTTCTCCATGAATTTCAGCTTTGGCCTTGTGGACGACACAGAGGCTTTGCACTAAGTGATTCCAGCATTGTCTGTTCTCCATCCCTTTTGCTTATCTGCAGAGGACAACAGTGTCTTGCTTCAGACTTTAATTATTCCCACAATAAAGTATGCTGCCAATCACTTACTTAAAGTCTAAGGGACCACCTGCAGCCCTCTGAGGTTCTGCAGAGACATAAAGCACAGAAAAGCTCTGTGCTATGCTCACTGCATTATGGGAGATCCCATCAGCTAACTGTGCTGCCTGGGCAGAGTTCAGGCACCTCCCTTCCTGCCTTTGTTCTCCTTTTCTCTTTCTTTCATGCTCATCTCACTCTTTTTCAGACCTTATTAAACCAACCCCATTTCAGAGATCTCTCAGCTCGATTAGCCTTGTGCACCCATTTTCAATAACTCAGGATAAGAAATACCAAAAAGCAGATACTTGTGCAAAAACGATCAAGTCGGCTCCAGGTTCTCTGGTCTGTACAGAATACGAAGGCAGATCCCTCCACCAGGAAGCCAGGGTCACAAGTGTAGGAGAATTTCATCCCAGGAAGGTAAGAAGATGCATGTTCTCCAGTGTGACGCCCGTTCTGGATTGTCGGTGGAGGTGGGCACGCTAAGAACACGTTCCCACACAAACACAAAAGAAGACTTCTGGTTAAACACATGTGGGAACATGTCAACACTCATATCTCTGGCCACTAGATAACTTGAGACAGTAGAGTTGCAACCCATTAAGTGTAGGATAGTGAACGTAAGACCTCAGATCTAACATAATCCTCCATATTCTTGAACTGCGTAGGTAGAAGCCCCACAGGTACCTGAGCTACCCATTCAGAGCTGTTCTGTCTTGCCTGGAGTCTGGAGCACTAGTGTGTGTCACTGCACCACAAATGAGCCTATGATGGTTGGGAACTGTCATTTAAAGCCACACAACATGTACAAGGTAGGCACTGAAGAGGTGGAGAGCACAACCCTAACCTCCACTTCTCCAGGGCTCCTGAGCTCCCTGTGTTCATAGTGAACCAAACAGCCATGCAATCAGTGGCTCCCACAAAACACTAAGGAGTAACAAAAAGTATCCAGGCCTAGACTTCAGTTTCTTTAATGACCTCAGTATAATTAGCTCTGAAGTAAATTATGACATTGATATTTGTTTTTTTGCTCACCATACCCATTTCTTTAGTATAAAGACAACTCGTGGTCAGAAAAGAATTACTTTGACACCTGCTTTCAATTATTTGAAAGTATTCTCTATGAAATCTGAATCTCCATATCATCCTATACTCTCACCCTATAAGAAGAGCCACCAGAATGTCACTAAATTGCCCTACATCAACTTTAGCTATTTTTTTAATTTTTTATTTGTCTAATAAGGGCTAGGCTGGCCTTGACCTTTTAGGCTCAAGAGATCTTCATGTCTCAGCCTCCTGAGTAGCTGGTTCTACACACAGGTACCACCAAACCCACCTGGAATGCTATCAATTAGGGCACAGTTAGATACATCTAGAACTCATCTGTCATTTACCTGGGAGGTAGCTCTGTCTCCACCATTTATGATAAAGCCATGTTTATAAGCAAAGATCACTGCCAACGTGAGAATGTGGAGATTCTAGCCCACTAGGACATATGAAGTTGATACTGACCAGAAAGAACAGAAAGTTCACAGCGAGGGGCAGGGCCGCTCCAAACCCCATTGCCTTTGCTGTCACTTATGCACCGGATGGTGCTCTCCCCCACGAGGCTGAAGGTCATCCCTATGTCTGGGTGGGTGTTGCATGTGTACGAGATTTCTTTTCCATAAGGAATATCTCTCAGAAAAGTGCCTGTGTACCTCCCACTGATGATAGTTGGAGGGGTGGGACAAAAGATTTCTAGAAAGAAGACAAGAGATTTAACTTCTATTAGAGTCTCGATCAAGATATTCAACATGAAAATGGTGCCCTGGCCCTGTGTTATTGCTAAGCTTTCAATGAATTTGGAGAGTTTTTTTTTTTAAATAACCATTTGTTTGGCTGCTTGTCCTGGGTTGACAGTGTGATGCCATATGTGTTTTGGTCTGTAGAGACTTAAATTAGAGGGAAATATTTGAAGCATGTACCAGCATCTCTAGTAAAGGTTTCTTGGTGACTCAAGGCCCTTATCATCAGTACCAATAGCAAACATGCAGTGGTATCACCAGTCTGCACTGGTAATTACGGAGCTCTCTACGTCCAGATTCTATGGCTATAGGGACCTTTCTTCCCCTGTTACTCCAACAGGCTGTCATTTCTTCCTGCCTTAGTGAAAGAAAGAGGTCCCTCCTTGAAACTACTTGGTGTTTCTAATCTAATGTGAATTTGGGAACAGGTAACTAAGTTTATCAGAATTGTGCATATAAGCTCATAGGAGCCTTAATATAGCAATGATTAACTTGTCATGTGTAAAATTTACTTATCTGTGATTATTCTAAGCATGGTTATATATCTACTTTCAGTAGTATGTGTCTCTGGAAGATTGGATTTGTTGGATACCTGAGTTTCCAGTGTATTGAATATTTTTATAAAGTTTCCCCTAATATTCACCATTTGACATCCAGAAAGAAAACTAGCAATGTATTTCCATCAAGTCAAGATTGAAATGAACATTTTTCTGATCATTAGAAAAAAGGAATTTAAAAAAGTAAATCTCGCCATGAGAAATCAGTAGTATCTTGGTGAATAAAATCACTGGGTGGCAGATGATTTCAGGAGGCCAAGTCTGGGAGAAAGGGGTGCTACCCCAGGCGATGCAGTCACCTCCCCTACTCACGTTCACACACAGGAGCACTGCTATTCCAGAAGCTTCTCATGTTGTCCAAAACACAGTGACTAGTAGAGTTGCCTCTTAATCGAAACCTAAAAAAAGGAGCAAAGGGTGAGCCTTCCCCATCCGCCCTCTGTGTGCATTGCTAGACTCTCAGCTTCCTCACTATAGCCCAGAAGAACACTGAAGCTGCAGACTTTAGGCCCAGCTAACAGCTTCAGTTCATGAGGCATCTGAAGTCAGCAACTGACAAAGACATGGAGTCCAAGTGACCGTACAGCATCACGGTGCCCTGCACCCGGAGGTGTGAGTAGGGCTGGTACCTTTCAGCATCCTGCACATCTCAAGGTCCATCATCACCTGGCCAAGGCACTGAACTCCAGACCAGACTTCCTGTGAGCACAAGGCCACAGCTTCCAAGCCACTGTGCATGAAAGCCCACTGACACCCCACTGGCTTTCTTTGGTGGACCAGGAGGAACACTAGAGAGATTGGGCATTGCTCTCCTTGCCACGCAATGGTGATGGGCGAGGTAGAAGCTCGCAGAAGGGAACTGGAGCAAATATTTTAGGGAAAGGGGAAGGGTGAGGAGAGCAGTCTGTTGCTCTGAAATACCCAGCTTATTATCAGATCTTATTGTCATTCTGAAATGGGCTGAAATCTGGATTCACTCTGTAACCAGAAATAAGGATTGGGTAGTAGATTTTGAGCCAATAATCTAATAAGAAATTACTTAAAAATACTTATTCATTGCCTACTCTCCTTGCTTCCCACAGACCAGTAATGCTGAGTAGTGGACTGACACGAACCATAACCTCGGTCCTTTGTGATCCCAGGGTGAAAGACTGTCTGACATAAAGATATGTGACTGGGTTAAAAATAGTGATCCATAGACTGTTACAGACTTCACTGCTGATTGGTGCTATGCACTTGAAACAATCCTTGTCTGGATTATTAATTGGGCAAACTTTTTTATTTTTTTTTCATTTATGTATTTGGTACACGGTCTCACTACGCAGCTCAGACTCATAGTGATCCTCTTGTTTTTTAGCCTCCCCAGTGCTGGGATTACAGGCATGTACCACCATGGTTCACTGGCTCAGCATGCCCTGGGGGTGGGGCTGGTACGGCATGAAGGACCAGGGATTGAACCCTGGTCCCTGGGCAAACTATTTTTGATAAAGAGTCATCAAACAATTTCACTAGCTTCCTTGTGTAAAACTTGTTTTCAATCTCCAAATAACTATTATCCATGAACTTCAAGTTCCAGCCTCAAGTGGAGGATCAGCCACTGTATCTCTGTTTGCATTTGTTGCTGAGTTACATGAATCCTTATTTCTTTGTCTCCTGAGACTGTGCCACTGGTTCTTACCCTTCTTTCTTTCTAAAATTTATATTTATGTATTTATTACAGGGTATTTATTTATTACAGGGTCTTGCTATACAGCTTGGACTTGTAGTGATCCTCCTGGGTCAGCCTTCCCAGCACTGGGATTACATGCGTGCATGGCTTCAGGGTGGCACAGTGCATCCACGTCTAGTACCAGGGATTGAACTCGGGTCCCTGTGCTAACCAGGCAGGATTTCTCCCTGGCCCTTTACCCTTCTTTCAAAACTGGTCCCAGCAATTTGCTTCCCTGAGAACTTCTTTCCATTGGGTCAGCCTTCTTTCTGTATGAGCCCTTGTATTCAAGAGAGCTCCTCGCTAGCACGGAGTCTCTGGCCTCTGTCCTGGGTCCTACTCACCCTTCATCACAAGTAAAGGACACTTTCGCTCCAGGCTGGAGAACAGGTGGAGACAGCACTCGACCATTGGGGAGGTGGTCTGGGAAGACATCACACGCTTTCACTAGGGGATAAAACAAAACAGGCATGAGGCTGCCGAGTGAAGGGTAAAGAGCGAGATCTGAAAACCAGCCCAGCATTCAGGCACTTTCGCACTTTCCAGTGCCCCTGGGATGTGCAGCACAGAGAAGCAGTCCCCAACCCCCATGCCCAGATGACACAGCCAGGCTCACAGCTGTAGGACACTTCCTGCCCAGGAGGAGGGTCTTGGCTGCTGGGGCTGTGCTGACCATGCAGGATGTTGGGGGGTGGCTGACACTGTGCGAAGAACAGGCCCAAAGCTCCTCTCTAGGGGAATGCTCATTAAGCCAGAGCCTTCCACAGAATTAGATAATCATGCTTCTTGGGTGCACTCCGGATTGGTAATGCCACCTGGATTGAGAATGTTCCTGAAAGGCTCTTGTGCGGAAGGTTTGTTCTCCAGCTGAGGGACTGCTGGGATGCAGTGGCGCCTTCAGAGACAGGGTCTAGTTTTAGGTGACGTGGGTTTTGTCCTTGTAGGGAGAGTGAGATCCTGATCTTCTGCTGTCACAAGCTCCTCCCCACCATAACGTGCTGCCTTGTCATGGGCCCAGAAGCAATGGGTGAACCAATCACGAGCTCAGACCTTTGTAACTGTGAGCGAATAAGCCTCTGCGTAGCTTTCAGGTTGATCTATCTCAGGTGTTTGTTACAAGAAAGGAAAGCGGACTAACACAGAGGGGCTTAGGTAGCACAGCGGAAGGCAGGTGATACTCCACCTGCCCTCCACCTCCCAGCAAAAATGGAGCCAAAGGCCCACAGCTGGTAACAGAGGCAGAAAACTAGAACCAGATCTCCCGGCGCTCATCTCCGTTCACACATACATGACTCGAGTCTGAATGAGAGAGCATATCAGACCCAGAGTCCCCTTGATTTACTTTGGGTGGGTGTTTATGGCATCAGAATGCATTTTAACTTCAACTTAATCCATGTCTAATTAAAGATGAATGGAGAACTGGCATGGCTTTCAGCAAGCTACTAGACACCCTTGACTTGAGATTCCTAGTGACAAAATGTAGGAACTAGACCATGAGAGAGAGGCCCTCAGGTCTTCTTCATGACCTCGGATGTTACATCCATGTCTATAAGACAGCATCTGCCTTCCACTGATAGAAGTAGGGCAAGAACCAGAGCATTCAGGCCCTGGGGCTTGACACACTTGCTTTTAAATCTCAGGTTTGTCACTTTGGCATGTGACCTGGGCAATTCACTTAACCTCTGAGAGGTCAAGCTAATGTCATATCAAATGAATATAACAATATCGTATCTCAAAGTGTTGCGATAAAGTGAAAATGAGAGAGAATGCATATGAAAGTACCCATCATGTGGCTGCCCAGAAGTCCATAGCACTCTTTGTTACTGAAGAGACAAAGCAGCTAGCATTTCCAGAGTTATCCAATGAGACAGTCCACAGCAGCTCCCTTATTGGCTATGAAAGCTGTTCTCCAAGTGAAGGTGCACACACACCAGGGAACACAACAAGATCCTGGTTCACTGACCCAACCTGCTCACCACACATCGGCAACACTGATCTCCCAGTCCTCCGCCCATGCTGCTGCCTGTGAGCCCCTCCTCAGTCACAGCGGGACTCACCCGGGGAGCAGCTTGGCAACTCTGGTGCCCACTTGTTTTTGGGCTGGCACTGCACCCTGGAGGGGCCGCTCATGATGAAGCCGGGCTGACATGTGAGCTCCACAATTTCATTTAAGGAAAATTTGGTTTTGTATTCAGATATTACTTGTGCATTTCCAACGAGTGGAAGTGTGCACGTAGTAGGTGCGATGCACTGAGGGGCAGGGCCACTCCAGACGCCAGTGTGGCTGTTGGTGCTGGTGCAGGTTATGGTGCTCTTGCCCACGAGGTCAAAGATCTCCCCATTTTCTCCAAGATTGCAGTGATAGGTCACCACTGTTCCGTATATAAAACTGTCTCTGTTAGTGCTCAAGAAATCTCCATGGGCAATGGCTGGGGGTGGATCACAACTAATCTCTGCAAAACAGACAGCAAATTAATAAAATCCCAATTTCCTAAAGTTATTGTTAATCAAAAAGTTTGGTAATCAAACTTTAAAAAAAACAAACTACCATAGGTATTCACAATACTACTCTTATTTGATCTTTGCCAGCACACACACATACTTTAGTGCAGTTGCAGATCAGGTAACCAGAGTATTATGGGATGTACTCAGGTACCATTACTTCAGTAGATATATCTGTATCTGTATTGTATCACATGCTTATTCATCAGTTTAAACAAGAACTTAATTATGTTTTCGCCACTGTAATTTACTTCTCTGTCTACTGAAAGCACTTGGCATTATTCTTTTGTTTACCAGCCCTGCAAAGTATACAGAGCAATATCTTTAGCCGACAAGTAAAAACAAAATACTGTGGCAGAATTAATTAAAACAGGCAAAACATACATATATTTCATATAAGAGACACAGTATTACAGATTCAGATGTAATGAAAGCAGAGTACTACATCCTACTTATGCGTATCTGAAAGTGAATGTATTAGAAATAAAAATGTATTTTGTCCCTGTTAACTCAAGAAAAGGTGGAAATTTTAATGCTCCACCAATGCTGAAAAAATGCCAAAATTTATTCTAAATGCTACTCCTGAAAAAATATGAAACAGAATTTAACTGCTAAGTAACAGCCTACTGCTAGGCATTTTAGTTGCAGAACATATAAAATATAAAATATTCCAGGCTGGCAAGATAGCTCAGCGGTCCAGAGCACCTCTCAGGGACCGTGGTTCGAGCCCCAGCACCTCATGCCATGCCAGCCCCTCTCCGCAGGGCCGGCTGAGCTCACCCCCCACCCCCGCGAAAAAAGAATCCATGATGTGTAGCGAGACACTGTCATAAATAAAGGAATTTTTTAAAAAGTAAATAAATAAATAAAATAAAATATTCCTATTATTTTAGCAGATATACCTTATTAGGAACATATTTACTTGCTTTAAATAAAATAAGAAAATATTTAAGAAGATACATATTTTAAGAAGATACATATTTTAAGAAGATACATATTTTAAGAAGATACACAGAAAACTTATAAAATATAGATGAATAAAAATTGTCTTTAAGGCTACTATCTACAAAAACGCACGCTAAATGTTTAATGTGAAATTTTTCATTCACCTACTCGCTAAAGCCCCTCACAAAACAGTATTTTAGAGAACTGAGCAATACTCAGTACAAGGATATTCTATCCAGTTCCATCTGGCAGAACTGCCTCTAGAGTCAGGCTCATTTTGGCATGTTGGAGCTCTTGTTTTGTTTAATAAAACACATGCCTTTCTCAGCAGATTATTTCCAAAACATTATTTGGAAAATGCTCAACATGTAGATTATTTTGACTGCCCCGCTACTGCTTAATCCTGGAGAGCCACGAAGACAGCATCTGTGTAGCAGTGTCTTCACAAAAATTCAGGACAGCTCTGTCCGAACTGTGAAGCCTGCATTAAGGGATGCATACAGCTAGGGTTTCTCACAATAACTTTTTTTTTAATAAAGAGAGTGAAATTTAAATTAAAACAAAAAATTACAAGTGATACAGAATTTTACTTAAAAAAGTAATATGAATTTCACAGTATTTTTTGTGATATGTAGTGTTGTCTTCCAACCAGTTATTCAATACTATTACCAGGTGCATGTAAAATTGGAAGGGGAACGAAAAAAAGAAAGAAATTAAGAAGAGAAAAAGTACAAACAATTGAAAAAAGGAGGCAAAACAAATTGAGTATTGCTCTTCAGATCATATAAATCTCCTTTTACTAAAGATTTCCATGGACAGCTGGAGTTTTTCATGCTTAGTGCCTCATCTCTGCTCTTCCAGAATGTGTTCCTACTCCTCCTTCCAGCAATTAAGTTTGCAGCTATTGCTGTCCTTGCAGTACCACCAAACCCTGGGCTACAGCCTCTTGCATCCCATGTTAAACTGCAGTGGGCTTTGCTCCCTCGTTCCTCTATGCCTTCCAAGTGCGGAGAGCTCACCTGTACACTGCTCTCAGGGAAGACGGTGCTGTTCAGACAAGAACTGGTGGAAGGGGAGCTGCATGCTCTCCGCACCCCATGTGATCTGCAGAGCTGGAGAGGGGAATGGGGCTGCTCTCACTAGCTCTGCACTTACTCCACTGGATGCAATGCCCCCAAGTTGGGAAGCATTCTGCTCACCAAAGCGGAGCTCAAGCTGCTCAAAATGAAGCCAAGACTACACTATTGGTTCTCCAAAGCCACAGGTCTCTGATCCACAGATTCAGTCCACTGAGGGTTGAAAATTCTGCACACATGCAGAACTTTTTCCTATCCTCAGTCCCTCAAAAATATAGCATGACAACAATTCGTACGGCATTTACATTGTATCAGTTATAAGTGAATGAGAGATGATTTAGACTATAGAGGAGGATATGTTGGGTTCTATGTAAATATTACACCATTTTACAGAAGGTCCTTCAGCATCTCTGGCACTTGGCATCTGTAGAACATTCTGGAGCCACCTGCTGCAGATATTGAGTGTTAACACTAGATTAAAATCAATTATATGCAAGAAGAGGAACTGCCAGGTGGTTCTTGAAATTTGTGATGCTTTGAACAGTTTTAAGGATATTAATGAATTCTTCGGACATTAGAAGGATAAAATTTCCAAGAGGCATGAGATTTAGTCTTTCTAAGTTGGGTGGGGGGCAACTGCAGGAACAACTGGTGGGAACAATGGGCAAAGAGATTTCAACTTACGCTCACAGGTCGGTGGCTCTGTGTCCCACCTGGTGGCTTTTCCTGAGATGATACATTCTGCAGATGACTTACCAATGAGTCGAAACCTAAAGGACAGACACGAAAACCATGATGTCATGCGCATCGCCCCTGCCTAGCAGATGAAGACTGTTGTGGGGGAGAAGCCCGAGGACAGGGCGACCTGGTGGACCCAGCTTCTGCATCTCTTTCCTCCCCTCTCCCCGCTGAAGTGGATATTTTTTTTCTCTAACTCCTCATAAACTCTGTTCTTTTCCTTCCTTTTCTGGTTTCACTGTGGATTGTACCAGGTACGAAAAAGTCTTCTGTACATGTTTGATGTATATTTTTTTCTTTAGATGTGTGTGTGTGTGTGTGTGTGTGTGATGCAGCAGTGTTCATATATTTTCACATTTAGTCTTTGCCACACCCTTTGAGGCTTGTTTCTTGGAGGGACAACTACTTAGAAGTTTCTATCTTTAGAAAGGGAGACTATATCAAATTTCCTGAACTTAGCATGTCTGGCCCCACTTTCATCTGCTTCTTTCTCTTGTTTCTCACCATGCAGTGAAGCAGTGAGTACCCCTCGCCTGCCCAGAACCAGAACGTTTATGTGTGATGCAGAAAAACAAATATGACCTTCGACCTTCCCTGTTCACTCGCCTTGCTTCCTCCTGAGATGTGGATCACGTGGGTGGAAATCTTTGATTTCTTTTAACAAAGTGGAAGTGTATATCCTATTGGCCCATGTCATATGGGTCCATATGTCATAAATGTGATATCTGTGGCTGTATCTGTCTCACAGATCTTTAAGCCTAAATTATCAATTTTAGCTGTGAAGTGTGTGTAACTTATCTGCTCCAAATGATATAGTTGTAGACTGTCTTCTGCTTTCTCCCATTTCCTAGCTGTGCTGATAACTCTGTAACTCTACCAAGCATTAGTAAATCATGATTATGCTATAAGTGGCTCACCCTAAAAGACGTAGTTCTGCCACTGTATCCAGCTTCTTAACTTTGTGACAAGTAACTAATCCTGACCTTTTTTTGTGTGTGATTTCTTTTCCTACATCGCCAATATTTCTTTTTGTTATGTATTTAGCACAGGGTCTACCGGGTCTCACTACATAGACAGGACTCATAGGGATCCTCTTTTAGCTTCCCAAGCGCTGGGAGTACAGGCTCGCACCACTATGCCCAGTCTCGACCACTGTCTCAGCGCATCCGGGGGTGGGGCCGGCATGGCAGGTGGCGCTTGCCTAAGCAGGCGCTCTAGTCTGCCGAGTTATCTGGCCAGCCCTTACCAATATTTCTTTTGATAGACATCTTTTTAAAACTTTCTTTATAGCTTGCCTGCATTTACCTTTTTCCAGGGAAGTGGTCTTCCACGGAACAATTTGAGGCCTCAGTTCATGAGTTAGGTACTCAAAGCTTCTCGAAGTGAACCCTAGCGGCTCCCTGGACAACTGTATTTTGATATTGCATGAGAACCATGTGGTTTTGATGGAAGTGCGTTTCTTTTGTGAGTAGTAGTAAATTTTTGTTTGTGATTATAAAATACTTCTCCCTATCTCTAACACACATAATTTTCTTAGCTATGTATAGTATGGTCTTAATTTATCTTTCCAGAAGTTGTTATGTGCATTTTGGATATCATTAATGTATCATATATGCATTTTCTTTTCTTTTTTCTTTATCCTTTTCCACTGAATTCTTGTAGAATTTAATTACTACCATTCTCCTCTATAATTTTGTATAATATATAATAGTAAATCTCCTTGTCATATATAAGGTATAATTAAAATAGTCACTATTTCACAATTTAAAAATCTATTATAGTAAAAAATACATGGCCATTAATCTATCTCAAAATCTTTCTCACTTCAAACACATTCACCCCACCATTCTTGTCACTTTCTGAAGCAGCTCCATGTCTTTTTGTGGCTACCTCTGGTCCTGAACCGAGTTGAATGTTTTATCACTCTGTCTTTGTCATCTATTGTGTTCACTAGATCCAGTCACTTCTGGTGCTTCCCCAAAGTGAAAAGGGCCGTGGAAGATAAACATTCTAAATCGCTGCAGGCCATTAAGGCAGAGACAACACCACAATTCATTCTCTCTCCCTCTCTTTCTGTCCCCCCTTAGACAGGGTCTTACTTTGCCTGGTTCTCGCTGACCTTGAATGGACTATGTAGCTCAGGTTGGCGTCAAACTTGCAGCAATCCTCCGGCCTCAGCCTCCCTCGAGCTGGGCTCACACGTGCACGCCAGCATGCCCATATGCCAGCAAGCCAGGCTTGGCTCTCACTTTGCCCTCTGGCTTCTGTCCTGGGTCCTACTCACCCTTCATTACAAGTAAAGGACACTTTCGCTCCAGGCTGGAGAGCAGATGGAGACAGCACTCGACCATTGGGGAGGTGGTCTGGGAAGACATCACACCCTTTCACTAGGGGATAAAACAAAACAGGCATGAGGCTGCCGTGTGAAGGGTAAAGAGCGTGATCTGAAAACCCGCCCAGCGTCGTCGTGTACCTTCGCAGGATGGGGCTGCGGGGCTCCAGGCTCCCTGAGCAGTGCAGCGCAGAGTGGCAGCTCCGCTGAGGTGGTAGCCAGCCTCACAGCTGTAGGAGACTTCCTGCTCGGGGAAGAAGTGCTGGTTGCTTGGGGTGTGCTGACCATGTGGGATGTCAGGGGGTGGCTGACACACTGGGAAGAAGAAGGCATGAAAATCACTTTTCCTCAATGGTGGATTGTCCAGCAGAGTTTTTTTGTTTAGTACCAGAGATTGAACCCAGGACCTTGTGCTTGCCAGGCAGGCACTTAGACCACTGACCTATCTCCCTATCCAGGAGGCTCATAATTACAGTCTATATAAAAAAAATTAAGAGCTGGCCAAATAGCTCAGCGAATTAAGGTGCATGCAGGTAGGCATGGGGACTAAGAGTTTGATCCCTGAGCCCGCTGCGCTGGCCCCACCCCTGGGTGCACTGAGATGGCAATTGAGACAGGGCGTGGTGGTGCACGCCTGTAATCCTAGCTCTTGAGAGGCTGTAAACAGGAGAATCACTATGAATCCCATGTAGTAGTGAGGTCCTGAACACCTTGTAGACCCATCCCTAGAATACAAAAAATAAATAAATAAAATAAAAACAAAAAATTAAAAAAAATATTGTCTACCTTCTACATTCACTGGTGACCAAATGGACATATACACTCACACACACATAGGGTAGGAGGATATCTTGCTAAAGGTTACAAAAGTAACTCCCCACTTGGCTCTGGCTGGGAGGTGTCATCTGTGGGTTGCTTTCCATCTACAGTGTGCACCTATGGTCACACGGCTGACGGTTACTTCTGGAATGCTTCCCATTCCTGCTCATTCAAACAAAACTGTTAGGACTGACGGACTTTTTAACTTCCATTTTGTTTAGTCTTTGTTTTTGATACCAGGGATCGAACTCAGGACCTTTCGCTTACCAGACAGGTGCTTATGCAGGATTGGTGGATTTTTAAACCTTACTTCCTGTCCAGACAGGCATTCCCGACTTATAGCTCTACATTTTAGGCAATAAGCAATGTCTGTGTCCATGTCTCAAGTGACACTCATATTTATGCACCCATGCCAGGAACAGAACCAGCATATGCCTGCCTCTTCTCTCCCACGGGTCCCGGATGTGAGGGGCGGGAGAGCTCTGCCTCACCTGTCCACACTGCACAGAGCTGGTGCTGCTGGCCCATTCTATCTGTTCTTGTAACAAAATGAAAACCTGAAAAGCAGTAGCCCCCTGACCAGAAGGTGGGGCACACACAGCAGGGTGTCACTGCAGAGCTCCTCTGCCTCCTTCCACTACTGGTTTGAACTTGGGGAATCAAAATGCTTGTGAGCTTTCAGAATTAAACTGAAAAAAGCGCCTTCCAAATAGCTCAGCAGATTAAAGTGCCTGCAAAGAGGTGCAGGGGCCAGGCAGCCCTCAATTGAGACTAGGCGTGGTGGCCCACGCCTGTAATCTCAGTCGTTGGGAGGCTGTAAACAGGAGGATCACTATGAATCCAATCTGGTAGTGAGGCCTGGACATACTGCAGACCCTTGCCTAAAATGCAAAAATTAAATAAAATATTTGAAAGATCATTTCTGCTTTGCTGTGCATGTTTCAGTCCACCTCTCTGAACCTTGGTTTTCTCTATCAAAACAGGGGCACTGAAGTAGAATAAATGAGTTCCTTAACGAGCGCACAGGCACTCTGCTGTTACAGCACCTATGTTCTGGGCTCATCACCCCAACGCTTACAAATGCACTGCGATGCTTCGTGGAAGGGCTGTGCTGGTTCAGTTCAGTGTCTGCCTTGCACTGCACCCTGGCACCCTCCAGTCTCCTTGACTGTTCTGCTAGAAGCCTGAACTCTACAGTGGCTTTGTCTGCTGAGCACTGACTTAGTTCTGATCATCGAAGCACATATACCATGTTAAAAGGTGGAAAAAGGACAGAAGCCATTCTGATTCTAGAAGTGGCTCACACACTTCTGTTAATATGCTCTGATTCTACAAGTGTCCGTGACTCTGGCCCAGCTATAGCATCTATCTCCTGGGGGCAGAGGTGGTCCCTGAAGCCTGAGTATAGACACCTGAATTCCAACTCCATGGTCATAGTAGTCCCCCAGCTGCTGGCAACGCTGCCTTCCTCCTTTGGCATGTCCTGCCTGCCCTGCCCTCCTTTATAACAGATTTCCACATGAACCCCTCATTCCTGAAGAATCTGAGGTGGACACTGTCAAACTGAGGGTCTAGAGATAGGTAGGACTGGGTTGTGGTCTTTAGTGTATTTCATCTTAGAAATGATCTTGTCTCTTTTTTATGTATTTGGTCTAGAGTCTCACTACGCAGCTCAGACTCCTAGTGACCTTCCTATTCCAGCCTCCGCAGCACTGGGATCACAGGCATGCACCAGCAAGCCTGGACTCTGTGGTCATCTCAGTGTGCCCAGGGGCAGGACCAGCATAGCAGGTGGTGTAGGCACTTAGTCTGCTGAGCTATCTCGCCAGCTCAATCTGATCTCTTTAAGACACATTATTTTTGTAAACTATGGAATGAACAGCAAATGCCTCACAGCCTTGCTTTAAAGATTAAATGTAAATACAACCTATAGTATAGCTCCTGGCCAGATGAATCACTCAATGTGTGTTGCTGATTATTATGCTCAGGGTGGAGGCTGCAGAGGTGACACATGGGGAGACATTCTAAATTCTTTGAGGTTCACATTTGTGCTGAGAGTTAATTTGCTTCTCAATTTGAATGCACATACCTGTGTGCGGGCGCGTGCACACATACACACAGACACACACACAGACATACACATACACCCCTCACTCACCCAAGGAAGTGGACTCACTCGGCACATTCACCATATACCTCCCTTCAGAATAAACACTGATCTGGGGCTTTGCAGGTTAGCTCAGTTGTCTAAAGTGCCTGCTTGGGCAAACTCAGGCGCAGTGGACTGCGGTTCAATCCCCAACATCAGAGCCACTGTTAAGGCAGCCTGAGCCAGCCAAAAAAAACAACCCAGAATAAACACCCATCTCCTGGTCCTCACCCACTCTGCCACCCACAGGCCCCCCCTAGTCTCGGCAGGGCTCACCCGCGGAGCAGGTTGGCAGTTCTGGCGCCCAATTGTTTTTGGGCTGGCACTGCACCCTGGAGGGGCCGCTCATGATGAAGCCAGGCTGACACGTCAACTCCACAATTTCATTTAAGGAAAATACGATTTTGTTTTCAGATACCATGACTGCATTTTCAATGAGCGGAGGTATGCACGTATTAGGTAGGATGCACTGAGGGGCAGGGCCGCTCCAGATGCCCACTTCATTATCCTTGCTGGTGCAGAAAATGTTGGGCTCTCCCACAAGCTCAAAGGTCTTCCCTCTTGTACCAGTATTGCAGCGATAAGTCACCACCATTCCATACTCGAAGTATTCTCTGTTGATGCTAAAGAAATCTCCATTAGCGATAGGTGGGGGTGGCTCACAAGGAATTCCTGCAAAAATGGAGAGCAGGTTAAATAAAATGAATTTAAATAATGAGGGACGAAAAAATTGAATGAGTCTTTAAAGTATCTCTTTTTTTTTGGCAGAACTGGGGACTTAACTCAGGCCCTTGCACTTGCCAGGCAAGCGCTAATTCTACTGAGCCATCTTCACGGCCCCTCTAAACTATTTTTATATTCACTGTTTGCTTTTAATATTTGCTAATATGTAGGTAAGACTTTGTAAAGTCTTTTACTTACCTTGGTATAATGTTTTATGCCTTTCTGCTGCTTGCTGTAAGCACATGTATTTATCAGTACAACCTGCTTTCTTTCAACTTTAAATAGCTTTTGGTTTATGTTATTATAGAGTGTACTCTTTTGCCCTTGTCTGATTAATTTTCATCTTGGTTGTTAATTGATTATAGCTTATTGTTTTATTATTATTATTTTTAAGTTTATTTGATATAGGGTCTCACTATGCAGTCCAGAGTCATAGTGATCCTCCTGTCTCAGCCTCCCCCCTATTGGGATTACATGCATGTACCATCATGTCTTGTTTTGGGGGCCAGCATGGCATGTTCAGGGTTCCAGGGCTGGCACAGCATGGAGTACCAGGGATCAAATCTGTGACCTTGTGCTTGCCAGGTAGGCACTTAGACCATAAGCTATCTCCCCAGCCCAAACTAAATTTTTTTTTTTTTTTTTTTGTGGCACTGGGGCTAGCAAACGCTTATGCATTGAGCTATCTCCCCAGCGCCTAAGTAGCTTTTTTTTTTTTTAAGAAAAAATAAAAACTTGTGGCAAAAGGAATAGTATGAGAAAAATAAAAAATATATAGAAATAAGAAATGAGTATATTTGAGAACATATGTGAGAATATATATGAAACTACAGATTACTATATTAAATACTTTAGAAAGCTAAATGACAGAAACAGAAAATTAAGTAGGCTAGAATTGGCCAAGAAAATTGTAAGAACAGAAAGACATTCCCACAAGTCTCTCCCAACTTTCAAGTAATACGAACTTCCCAATGTGAGTTCAAATGTTCCCTGACTTGCTGGGCGTGGTGGTGCAGGCCTGTAATCCCAGCACTCAGGAGGCTGAGGCAGGAGGATTGTTGTGAGTTCGAGATCAGCCTGAGCTACAAAGTGAGTTTAAGGGCAGCCTGAACTGTATAGTGAGACCCTGTCTCAAAAAGACAAAACAAACAACAACAACAAAAACAAATGTTCCCTGAATTGTCAAGGGCTGATGCTGTACCCATTCACTCTACCAAGCTGAGCCTTCTTAAGGAGGTTTCTGCTTCTAGGAATAGTAATCTCAATGATTCACATCAAATAATACTTCTGCTGGTCCCAAGAAAGGTTTAAAATGCTGGAAATCTAAAGAACACATCTGTGAAATTCAGCGAGCTAACCAAATAGTGACGCACTACTGAGCCAAGGGAAGGGAGAAGGTGCAAGACATAAAAATGCCCAAAGAAACTTTTGCTTGTTTAAGTTAATTATTTCAGGTATTTCACATAGTGATGGAAAGCCAGCTGATTGGCTCATTTAATATCTTGAGCTTATGTACTTCCTTGAAATTACTTCTACATGTAAGTTTTCAAACAGAATTCCTAGTTCACAGAGATAAGCAGATACTTGAAGAGATACCATGCATAAGAACCAGTAAAATCAGCAGTGATACAATTAGATGCCCATTAGGACTACTGATACTGGAAATTTTGCTTAGGGACTTAAAATAATAAAATAAATAAATGTTTTTATAAAAAGAAACAATATTGATTGTTGGTGGAATACAGAGATAGTAGTAGGGAACTGGCAGGAGGTTATAAATGAAGTTAAACTATTTGGGCTCTGTTTGCATTGTTGAGTGTTAGTAAAAGTGCAGTTTAAGTTAGATGGTAATAAATCAAAGATCTACACTATTTCTAGGTCATTCATTAAAAACAGAATAATAACAAAATAAATTTAGCAAAGATGCTACTCAGAGGACATCATGACTAATAAAAATACTTCATTAATTTAAAAAATATGATAAATGAGGAATAAAGGAATATGAAACAAATAGAAAGGTGTTAGGCTTATGCCTAACTATAACAGTAACCATACTAAATTTAAATGTTCTAAATACGTCACCTAACAATTAATTGTGCAGCAAATTTAAAGAATGTGCAGATAAATTATTGAACTTACAAGTAAATTTAGCAAGATTACTAGATCCAAGAGCAAACAAATAGAATGGACTTCAAAAAAATAATATATAAAAGTGTAATGGAAGATGTAAAATACTTCTGTAATGTAAATTAGCAAATATTACTACAAGAAATTAGATATTTCAAAAATGGCTGTTTCATGTTAATGAGTCTAGAACTAAAAAAAATAAATTTTTAAATTGTTTATGAATTAATTCATTGAGTTAATAGAAACTCAATAAAATTCAAGTTGGAGTCTTTTTGTGGACATTGACATGATGATTCTAAATTTTTATGGAAACGTAAAGGTCAAAAAACCACCAAGCAAACCTAGAAGAAGCTCATAGTCAAAATGTATTTTCCACCAAATAGCAAATCCTAATACAATGCCATAGTAATTTACTGGATAATAATAGGGCCTCTCTGGCATAAGACCAACATATAATGTCATTGGACTTACAGCCATGACTCTGCCATACTGTGGTGTGCATGGAATGGTCTTTTAAATAAATAACATTAGAACAATTGCCTGTCCACCCTGAAAGTCAGACAGAGCTCCCTAAAGCTTGATCGTACTCCTTGCAAATCCTAGACTTAACCATGAATACAGCATAATAAAGTTTAAAGAGTTTAACTATTCATAATAAAGTTTAACTATTCTTTAGAACAGGCCAAGATTTCTTGAGTAGAGCAGCTAAAACAGTAACTAGAAAGGAAATATTCATTAATTGACCACTATTATCATATGGAACTTCAAGGCTGAGAGTGGGGCTTCGTTGTTGACTGTATGTTTAAACCATGGGGTCCTGGGTTCAATTTCCAGCACTCTTCCATCCCAGAAGTAGAATTTCCATTATCAAAAATCATCATTAAGAGAGTAAAAAGCAAAGGTATAGCATGAAAGAAAATACTGTAACACAAACATTTAATATTAAACATCTTAAACACAAATGTTTAAAATATTTATTGGGGGAAATATAAGAATAAATAACTTAAAAAACAAAAAGGTAAACAGACTCTACATAATAGGCACAAAGTCTGAACAGGTACTTTGCAGGCTTATAAAAATGTTGATAAACATAATGATCAGCATAAAAACCATCATAAATCATTTAAAAATATAAATTATTTTAAGCCTCTTGGACATATGTATTGCAGCTTATTCACACTAGAGCAGCAATGTTAGTTGCTGACATCTTTGTTACTGGCTGATGACAGAGTGTCACTTAATTTGTACAAGGAGAAGAGATCTAGCTCTAGGGAACAGAGGCTTGGTTTGAACTGGCATTAAAGAGACACAGTTCACCCACAAATTCCACATGTAAAGCCTTAACTACTGAGGGTTAGTTATAGGGAAGCTTATTGAATTAGAGACTGAGATAACAACAGAGATACAGGCATAACTGTGTTATCTTTTAATAAAATGAGATCTTATCCATTATCTGTCTTGATTCTTTTTTTTCAAATAAAATCTACATTTCTAGGTTGTTAAGTGCTTCTTCACGCTATCTTTTATAATGCTCCAGTGTACAGATGTATTTTTCATAATTTTGTGTGAATATTTTCTTAGGAAATTCTTTAAAATCATTTTAACTTATCTCTTTCCTTTTAGTAAATTATTTCCAAATCATAATTTGAAAGATATAGTGAACTTTAGCTACTTTAACATTTCTACTTTTATACAGAATGTTGCAAAGTATATAGTAAACTTCTTGGAAAGAATTTGTATTATTATTATTAATTTATGTACTTAATACAGTGTCTACAAGGTCTCACTACAGAAATCCAACTCCTTGTGATCCTCCTGTTTTCAGCCTCCAAGTGCTGAGATTACAGGCGTGTGCCACCAGGCCCAGTCTCCATGTGTCAAGGGCGCCCGAGGGGTGGGGCTGGCATGGCAGGCCAGGGATCGAACCCTGGTCCCTGTGCCTGCCTAAGCAGGTGCTTTAGTCTGCTGAGCTATCTGGCTGTCCCTGTATTATTTTCTAAGTGTATATCCCAAGATATGGGACAAAATAAATTCAGACTTTCTGTTTGACAGTTCCCTGTGCTTTTCAACTTTTATTGTATCCCTAGGATGTTAAGAGGGCTGGTTCGTCCAGTTTTATTCATCTTTATGAATATGCCAGTTGAACATCTAGTATAGCTGAAATTGCAGAACCAACCTAAGTCCAAGTTAACCGAATTAAAAATAAGACTTGAAGGGCTATACACATTTGCGGCCCAACATTCAGAGAAGGCATGTCCCAGCAGAAGGGGAAACTTAAGGAGACAGGTCTTTGGGGACATCAAGGGAATATTTAAGAACATTATAGTTTTCTTCTGCCATCTGATGTCACAAAAGGAACTAGATAAATGTGTTTATAATTCCTCGTAGGGATGGAGGAGGATATTAGTGGTGGAGCACGTGTTTAGTATGTATATGTTTTGGGGTTGCGTTCCCAGCTTCACACACAAATTTGTAGTTCCAGAGGAAAGTTGAAATCCATTAGCAAACACGGTAAGAACGAACATTTCAACTTACTCTCACAGACAGGCGGCTCGCTATCCCACTCGACAGCACTGCCCGAGAGCACGCACGCAGCGGTGGAGGAGCCAATAAGGCGGTACCTGTGGGACAGAACAGGGGTGGCACAGGCTTCACGCACGGGTACCGCGCCCACTTCGTGTACTGCTTCAAAGGAAAGCACACTGCATCCCCAACGCTTCACATCTTTCTTTGGCCTTTGCTGATTTCTTTTTCATGCCTTTTCAACTGGATGATGTTCCTCTTTATTATCTGGTAGAACATTTTAATAACCTAAGTATGTTGAGTTACAGTTATTTACTCCAAGCCTAAGTTCTTCAAAGATATTAAAAATTTCTTGAGCACAAGGAACATATTATATACCCATGGGTGTATAAATAGGGTAGTCACAATACAGGGAAAATATTTTGCAATTTATTACACTTACAGCCTGGGTTTTCGGGATCCCATCCAGAAAAAACATCACTCAGATGAATATTAAGAAGCTTTTCTTGAAGTTGTTCTTTTAAAAGTAATTTTAAGTTTCAATTCTTAACATTCAAATCTTTAATCTACTTCAGTAAATTTTTTATAGATAGTTTAAGCTAAATTTACAACTTTCTTCTTCTGCATGTAGATATTTAGTTTTTTCAATGCTGTTTATTGAAGAATCTACCTTTCTTCCACTGGGTATACTGGCCCCTCTACCTTGTGCTATTGTCTGTCTGTTTTTAATGCCACTACTGTGCTAATTTGATTACTACAGATGGCTTGGTGCACATTCTGAAATCAAATATTGTAGGCCCCCAGGTTTGGTCTTCTTTTGTAATACTGCTTTGGCCACTTGGCATTTGTATGGTTCCAGAGAATTTTAGATTTGTTTCATATGCTTCTTTGGATAATGTCCTTAGCATTTTGACAGGGATTGTATGGAATCTGTAAGTTGTTTAATGGTGATGTAGAAATTTTAACAATATCACTTTTAACAGTATCAAATTTTAACAACCTATGAACATAAGATACCTTTCCATATATTTCATGTCTTTAATTTTTTCCATAATATTTTATGGAGTGTAGCGCTCTTTCACTTTGGTAAACTTATTGCAATTAGATTACATTTTGGATGCTATTTTTTTTTTCTCATTAAACTTTGCTTTAATGGGTCTCAAAATTCTATGACAGATTTTTGGTCAAGTTGTTTCCATTAAAAAGTATTGATTTTAGATGGGGAGATAGAATAAGTGCTTGCCTAGCAAGCACAAGGGCCTGAGTTCAATCCCTGGTTCTGCAAAAAACAAACAAAAAAAACAAACTGTTTTTAATAAGCTTCTCTTCTGGAGGGTTAACAACCTAAGTTCACAGATCCAAAATTAGAGAACAAGAAGGGCTTCAAGGACAGTGAACATTTTGGCCCTTGTCTTTCAAAGTCAGTGAAGATCAGGACATAGGAGAACCTGTACTATAGCACCATGTAACTCAGTTGTGTCCTAAATTTTCTGATCAAGGAGATTATGGGGCCACAGCGGAAAGTGATCAATGATGTAGAATGTGCCTAAGGAGAGTCACATGGAGAGAAAACATTCTCTCAGGCTTTCACAGAGAGCAAACTGGTCAAGGAATGGCTGTGACTCATCTACATGGCTGACACTGACAAAGGATCTACAAATTGCAGTACAGGGTTTCAGGATAAATCCTGAGGGGATTTGACTGACCTTCTCAGATACAAAACTTACATTTCTTGTTATATAGGTCTTGCTTTATCTTGGTCTTAACCATCCAGCAGAAAAGTATGAAAACAAAATATAAAAAGTAAAGCCATAGTAATATACTGAGCTGTAAAAGGCTCAAGTCAACAACTTCTGACATTGACAGTCTAATGGATAACCCACTACTATTATGGACTATTGGACTATATTGGAATATTTTGCTGAATTCATGCACCTACAATATTTAAATGACAATGGAATACTCTTCTAACAAAACTGAACAAAAAAAAAAGGGGATACAAATGAATGACCATTTTGTATCTGTATACTCAAAATAGGACAGATATAGAATTACATTCTCTTAATTCAGTGAACAAAAAGATTTGTTCTAATAGTGTTTGTGGACAGGATATCAGGTCCATACCTTGTATGATGAATAACCACTAAGACAATAATATGCAATCTATTATTATTGAAACTGTCTTACTAATCAGTTTTGAAACTGCCTCATTGCTATTTGTTTCTCAATAAAATTATTTTAAAAATTAAAAAATTGTATTGATTATAAAATAACGTAAAAACTGCCACACACACACACACACACACACACACACAAATGGTCCACAAAACATTTTCCTTTCCTTCTGAAGGTTTTACAATGAATTGTTATCATTAACCAGTCTTTCACCATTAAACTTAAATGGCCAATTGGGAGAAACAGTTCTGAGATTGGTCTTCTACCACTGATTAAGACTGGGGTGGCAGGTGTCAGGGATAATATTCATTTAGCTTTCTGAGCTTTCTGGGCAGACTTGGTGACCTTGCCAGCTCCAGCAGCCTTCTTGTCCATAGCTATGATGACACCCACAGCAACTGTCTGTTTCATATCACAAACAGTGAAACAACCCAGAGGTGGGTAGTCAGAGAAGCTCTTGACACACATGGGCTTGCCTGGAACCATGTCAACCTGATCACCAGATTTCAAAAACTTGGGCCCATCTTCCAGCTTCTTACCAGACTGGTGATCAATCTTTTCTTTCAGCTCAGCAAACTTGCAAGCAATGTAAGCTGAGTGACAATCCAGGACAGGCATAGCCAGCAATGATCTGGCTAGGATGGTTTAGGATAATCCCTTGAGCAGGGAAACCTGCTGCTTCCATCAGTGGGTCGTTTTTGCTGTCACTGCCAACATTGCCATGCCAGACATCTTTGACAGACACAGTCTTGATCTTGAAGCCCACATTGTCCCCAGGAAGAGCTTCACTCAAAGCTTCATGGTGCATTTCAACAGACTTGACTTGAGTTGTGACATTGACTGGAGCAAAGGTGATCACCATGAGGATTTGAGAACACCAGTGTCCCCTTGGCCCACAGGGACACTGCCAATACCACTGATTTTGTAGACATCTTGGAGGGACAGCCACAAAGGCTTGTCAGTGGGGCGGGTGGGTGGATGCAATCCAAAGCTTCAAGCAGTGTGGTTCTGCTGGCTTTGCCATCTATATGAACGACCTTCCATCTTTTGAACCATGGCATATTAGCACTTGGCTCCAACATGTTGTCACCATTCCAACCAGAAACTGGCACGAAAGCTACGGTGTCAGGGTTATAGCCGATTTTCTTAATGTAGGTGCTGACTTCTTAACAATTTCCTCCTATCTCTTCTGACTGTAGGATGGCTCCATGAAATCCATTTTGTTAACTCCAACAATTAGTTGTTTCACACCCAGAAGGGCATGCTCATGGGTCTGCCCATTCCTGGAGATCCCAGCTTCCAATTTACTAACACCAGTAGCAACAATGAGGACAGCACAGTCAACCTGAGAAGTGCCTGTAATCATGTTTTTGATGAAGTCTCTGTGTCCAGGGGCATCAGTGATGGTCACATAATACTTGCTAGTGTCAAATTTCCACAGGGAGATGTCAATGGTGATATCACACTCACGCTCGGCTTTCAGCTTGTCCAACACCCAGGCATACTTGAAGGAGCCCTTCCCCATCTCAGCAGCCTCTTTCTCAAATTTTTCAATGTTTTTTTTGTCGATGCCACCGCATTTGTAGGTCAGATGGCCGGTGGTGGTGGACTTGCCGGAGTCCACGTGTCCAAAGACATTGACATTTATTTATTTGTTTATTTTTTGTGGTACTGGGCATTGAACACAGGATGCTGTGCTTGTCAGGCAAGCACTTATTCTACTGAACTATCTCCCTGGCCCCTGTGACAGCAATATTAATGTGAGATTTTCCTTTCCTATGTTGGCTAGGATTTAGTGGTGTTTTTCACTATATCTGTGCAAACTCACTGCAAAAAAGCTGGATGTTATTTAAAGTGCACTGTTTTCTTTACTTGGAGGTATTTGATTAGTATGGTGTACATATGCTGCGTTTCATGTTGATTTTTGTATCATGAAGTTTTACTGGATTCGTCAATCAATTCTAATAGTTTTTCAATGGAATCATTAGGATTTTCTATTTATTACACTTACAGCCTGGGCTTTTGATCATTTTGTCTGGAAAAAAAATTAATTTCTTTCTTGTCAATTTGGAAAACTTTTCTTACTTTTTCATGCCTAATTGGTTTGGTTAGAGGTTTTAATACTATATTAAACAGAAGTGGTAAGGATGGACATCCTGGTCATGTTACTGACCTCAAAGGAATAATTCAGCCTTTTACCATTAAGTATAATGTTAGCTGTGAGATTGATAAATGGTATTTATCATATCTAGTTACATCCCTTCTATAGCGAATTTGGTGAGTTGTTTTTATGAAAAGATTTGGAGTTCTGAAAAATAACTTTCCTGCATCTATTGAAATGGTCATATTATTTTTATTTTCCATGCTGTTAATAGTGGCATATCACATGTATTGATTTGCATATACTGAACTATCCTTGCATTTCAGGGATAAATACCATTTACAGTCGTAAAGTATGGTCTACTTTATGTGCTGTTGAATTTTGTTTGCTAGCACTCCATATAGAATTTTTTGTGTCTATTTCCATCTGGGATATATCTTATAATTTTCTTTCTTTTTTTCTTGGCTGAACCAGGGATTGAACTCAAGGCCTTGCACTTGCCAGGCAAGCACTTTTTCTACTGAGCCATCTCCTTGACTCCCTATAATTTTCTTTTGATATAAGAGAAGAAAATTTGATGTCAGGATAATGTGGAATTCACAAAAATGTCTGAAAATGTACCTCACTCTTCCGTTTTTGAGAAAACTTTGTAAAGTATCAGTTTTTCCTTATGTGTTTGGCAGAATTTGTCAGAGAAGTCACCAGGTCCTGAGTTTCTTTCTGTTGGGAGTTTGTGATCATTGATTCAATTACCTAACTTGCTGGTATGTTCAGATTTTCTTTTTTCTCATGAGTTAGTCTTGGTAAGTTAGTGGAATTTGTTCATTTATTGAATTATTCAGTTTGTTGGGGTGTAATTATTCACAGTAGTTTCTTATGATCTATCATATCTAGTGATATTAGTTGTACTGCCCCATTTTCACTTATAATTTCAAGCCTTCCTTTTTTTCATAGTTTAGCTACAATTTTGTGGTTTATCTTAAAAAAACAAGTCTTAGATCCAGACATGGTGGCTCAAGCCTATAATCCCAGTACTTGTGAGGATGAAGCAGAAGGACAGCCATGAGCCTGAGGCCTGTCTCAGAAAACCCAAAAAACAACCAACCAACCAAAAAACAAACAAAGAAACAAATAAGCAAAAAGACCAATTCCTAGTTTCATTTTCCTTTTCTATCTTTGTAGTCTATTTCTGTTCTTATATTACTTATTTCCTTCTTTAAGCCTAGTTTGTTCTTCTTTAGTTCCTTGAGCTATAAGGATTATTTGCATGTTTCCATCTTTCTTAAGATAGATCTTTTTATTATTATTTTATGTATTTTTTCAGGGTATTACTAGGCAGCTTGGACTCATAGAGTTGCAATTATAGGCATGTGCCACCATGCCTGGACTCAGCACGCCTGTGGGCGGGGCCGGGGGGCATGTGGTAAGATAGATGTTTATCACTATGAATTTCCCTCTTATCATTTGTTTTTCCATATGCTAAGTTGTGGTATGTTGTACTTCAATTTTTATTTTGTGTCAAGATATTTTTTATTCCTGTTTTGATTTTTTTGACCAACTGTTTAGGTTTATGTTGTTTAATTTCCACATTATTAATTTTATAGTATTGATATCTAGTTTTATACCATGTGGCTAGTAAAGATTCTTGATATACAAATATATGTATTTTTTTTTCTATTTAATGAAGATCTTTTATTGTCTCATTAAAATATCAGATTGGCTTTACAATCCAGAAGCTTGTTTCTGTGGCTTGGGTTAACTCTTCGATCTTACTCATCTAGCTGCTGAACTGTTCCCTTTTCAGAAACACAGATACCATCCAAAATTTTTTCTGATATCCTTGTTTTTGACTGTTGTGGCTTGTTGAGTCAAAGCAGCTGAATTTGAAACAAGCTCAATGTCATTTCCTTCAAGGATTAGCTCATCTTTCTGGGCTTGAGATACTGAACAAGCAACACCTGCCCTCATATGAACTCGGCGAATGTATTTTTCACCCAAGAAATTCCGAATTTCAACAAGAGACCCATTCTCCTGAATAACAACGTTGATGGGGAAGTGAACATACACAGATCTCATCTTGTAACGGAAGCCCAGTGTGACCCCCTTGATCATGTTCTGTACGTGGCTACAGATTGTGTGGACAGTTGCCAACTCCTTTCTGCTTCCCCACCATTTGTCAACCCGAAGCCTCTTCTTTTTCTTCAAGGAGACTGAGTTCCACATTGATGTGGTTGAAGTCCCTCCGGAGGGCTCCTCTGGGGCCCTTCACAATAACTGTGCGTCCTTTCAGAGTGATGTCGACATTTTCTGGAATGTCGACAGTCTGATTACTAAGAGTGGTCTTGATTCTTGCAGGAGATGTGGCAAAGAGAGAACGTCTTTTGTCATCACGTTCAATATATTTAAATCTTCATGACTTTTTAAAGATTTGTTCTGTTTAATAAATCATATAGTCTAGACACTGTTCCATGTGTACTTGGAAAGACTGTATGTTCTGCTGTTGCTGCATAAGATACTGTGTTAGCTGTTGTTTATATCTACTCTTTCTTTACTGATTTTATCTGTGGGTAATCTATTGTTGAAAGTAGAACACTACAATCCTCTGCTATTACTGGATTGCTGATTCTCTCTTCAACTCTCTGAATATTTGCCTTTCATATTTAGGTGCTCTGAAGTTGGATATAATTATTATATCTTTGTGATCAATTGACCACTATCACTATATAGTGACCCCCTTTATCTCTTTTTTTTTGCAGAACTGGGAACTCAACTCAGGCCCTCGCACTTACCAGGGAAGCGCTTATTCCACTGAGCCATCTCCCTGGCCCCTCCTTTATCTCTTGTGACAGTTTTTGACTAATATTTTTTGGGGAGTAATGTAATAGTACCACTTTCCTGATTCAGTTGCCATTTTTATAGAGTATAATTTTCCATCCTTTCAGATTATTTTCAGTTTCAGATTATTTATATGCTTTTTAAAATTTTTATTTATTTATTTATTTATTTTATTGAAGTACAAATATCAGTGAGACAGTTTTAAGACACCTTAATAGGATGGATTCGATAAATTAATACATTGCAAACTGTTTTCATAATGTTTTGGTATTGTACAAGGTGCATACATGATATAATACTTATAGACATTATTATAGCAGATGTCTCTTATCAGTGAATTAAGAGAGTGTAGTTGTTTACATATCTTATTTTTCATACCTGAATTATATCAAAGATTCAATAATTAATATTTTCTACCTTGTTATTTTCCTAGTGGTTGACCATAGTACTAGAAGCTGATATAATATGCTGTCCACCACCATTAGTGCAAATCTTGCCTCTCATAGAATTATGTAGAAGCACGGTGTATCTATCCCAACTGTACTGTCCACACACACATCATGATTTTTCCTTTCTATACCCTTTCCTTTGTCTACATCTGTCAAAGATGGGCACTTCATTGTCATTCAACCGATTTAGGTGCCTGAACTCGATGACACAATCCAACACAGTCTAGCATTCCACAATAATAGTGAGTTATCTGAAGAAGTTGTCAACCATAGCCATTTACAGCTCAATTTATTATTATGGCCCCGCGTTGTATACCTCATTTTTATACTTTTCTGCTGGATCGTTAAGACCGAGATAGAGCAAGACCTATATGCCAAAACCTATGCTTAAGGCTACAATAAATTTCTTATAGCCAGTAGAATTTTATAGGATTTTTTAAAAAAAATCTATTGAGTCACCAGATGTTATGATTAAAGAATTTAATATTTACATTTAATTATTGGATGTAAGACATGCTATTTTCTGGTCATTTTGCAGAGTTTTTTAAAAATTATTTTTTCTTCCTTTGTGATTTCATTTTTTTTATAGTGGTATATTTGCTGACTTTCTATTTTAGGTATTTATTATAGATTTTTGTCTTGTGGTTACCATGATGCTTACATAAAACATGTTAGAGTTATAATAGTCTATTTTAAGCCAATAATTTAAATGTTAAGCTTAACTTTTAATTTTCTTCTGTATTTTGTTAATGTAAAAATTTACATCTTTTATGTATTATGTAATCATTGCAAATTGCAAATTGCTGTAGCTGTGTTTATTTTTAATATGTTTCTTTTAAGTTAAAATAATTTATCAGCCACAATTATAATAATTGAGTGTCC
>PVKA01016967.1:0-46784 GCA_004027165.1 Ctenomys sociabilis | reverse complement strand
TCTGCACTCACCGTTCTTCTTGCTTCGTTGGCACAGGTTCAGTGTTTTGTGCTGATGAAAACGTGTGGCCACACCATTCTGCCTTTCTCTCTTTCTTAATGGAATCCCGCAGGGTTGTGCGTGAGTGAGGTGAGGGCCTAGATCTCCTTCAGGAAGGGGCTGCTGTCCCAACCCTCTGTCATGTGCAGTGCATGTGGGATGACTACATTTCTTAGGGCTGTAATGCCATTGTTCAATGTCTTTAAGATCCCATTTCCAGTTCCTTCATTCTGATAGTGTTTTCAAGGGATCTTTCTAATGCTTTCACTTCCCACTCTCCAAGTTTCTTGGCAATATTTGTGATTTGTGAATGATATCATTTTTGCATCACTCACCAGGCTATTTTGGCTGTGTGACATGCCAAAACAAAACTTAATCTCTCAAAACAAATACACGTATTACCACTGGTGGTTCCTGGACTTGACCAGGTTAGCTCGTACTTTCAGGCAGCTACTGTCAGGCAACATCTGGCTAGAATCTGACTTTCATGCACAATCACCCGTCAATGGCCTCATTTAATACTCAGACTCAAATGAGAGACAGGCATAAACCAAGGCTGGAGCCCTTCCTTTAATCCTTACCTTCTTTTTTCTGTTTGTTCTCTTCAGAGACACATTCTTTTGTTGAAGTAGTCCCAAGGCCTGGCCAGATTCAACACAAGATGAAGTAGACTTCATCACTTAATAGTGGAAGTAGTATAAGTCTCAAAAAACCATGGCAGACTAGAAATATAGTGGGGCAGTATTCTAAAATACAGGGTGGAAGATACTGATTCTCTTTCCAGTTTATGAATTAATATCAAGATTTCACTCAGAAAATTTATTTTCAGATCATTTCCCATCCTCTTAGAGATTGCCTTTTCAGAAGCATCATTACTAAGGAGAATACTACAGTGTACATACGTGGGTGACACATTTGTGAATATGAATGTTTCTTCCATGTACTGATTTCCTTTCCTTTGGATGAATACTGAGTAAAAGGATTCCTCCATCATCTAGTAGTTCTATCTCTAACTATTTTAGGAACTTCTCTCCTGCTTTCTACAACAGTGACACTAATTTACATTCCTAGGAACAATGTATGAACTCCTTTTGCTCAACAGCCATCCTGCTGTTAGATACATTTTGTTTTCCCAAGAACACACTCTAATCCAGATGAAAGAAGGTTCCACTCTGACCTTGAATTCTATTTTTACTGATTAGAAATATTAAGCATTAAAAAAAAGAAATATTAAGCATTATCTTCATGAAACTGTGGGCCATTTGCTTGTCTCTTTTTGACAAATTTCTACTGTGTTCCTTTGCCTATTTCCTAACTGAATTATTTAGGATTCTTTTGCTGCTAGATTATTTCAGTTCTTTGTACATTCTAGATATTCATACGTTGTCTGATTCTTGATTTGCCAATATTTTCTCATTTCTGCACTGTTTATTGTTTTCTTTGTGCTTTTATTTTCATATAATCTTACTTGTTTTCTTTTTCATTATTTGAAGTTTTATAAAATTCTTGCAGCATCAAGATTATGAAGAATTTCTCTATGTTTTCTGTTAGCATGGAGAATGGAATAAAGAGGGAATGTAGAGATTATGGAGAGACATGCCAGTGAGTGCAAATTTAGGGCTAGATGAGAAGATATTTTTTTGTAGCTCTGCTGCATAGTAATGACCGTACTAAAGAATCATTTGAAATATTTCTTAATATTGATAAAGAAGGATTTTATAAAGCAATGATAAATTATTTTGCTAAATACTGTAGCTTATTCTTTACAAAATCTATGTATTGGTAAGGTAATGCACTATTCCATAAATACTTAAAAATATTATGTGTTAATTACAAATAAATATACAGTTTAAAATAAAAAGCTCACCAGATTAATTCTGTTGCTTTTTCTCTGCTTATTTCTTATTATTGCTTTCAATAGTAAAATTAATTTTTTCTAATAAATCACTTACATTCCTGAGCAGAACTGATTCCTAGACAGAAGTACCATGTAAACACAAATTTAAATTCACCCTTTCAGATCATGTTTGTAATTTCACAAGAGCTCATTTTTCCAATCCAAACAATTATACTTTCTAAATAAGGCATGGTGTGTGTGAATGTGTGTGTGTGTGTGTGTGTGTGTGTTTGTGTGTTTTCCCTGAAAAGACATCATAGTTGCATCAACAAAATACTGTACAGTAATTTTCAAAGTCTACAATACAAGTCTCATGGATTAGGGCATTTTGTTCTCTGTATGTTCATTTGTTGGTTGGCTGAAAAACAGAAACTTCCCTCTTGTTGGAAATACTGAGAAGAAAGTTGGCATCTTTCGCCCTTGCTATGCTGGTTAAGTCTCGTGACAGTTCGGAGGAACCTCCTATGGGCTCTACATGTTATGTTAGCATCTTGTTATGCTTTTCCTGTATTTTATGGACTAAGTCCCTACAGATTTTTCCCAGCAGAAGTCATCAATCCCTCCCCTGTCATGTGAGTGAATGGGTATATAATTTCAATTTGGGGTTAAGCTGTCAAAAAGGCCACCTTGGCCCTCAGTCATGTTATGCTCTGCAGTTCCATTATAACAACAGCAAACATCTTGCTCTTTGTGTCCTTGCTGATTCTTCATTCTGTCCCTCAAAACTCTCGGAGTATTCTTCTAGGACAACTGCATTCCTTATTACTTGATCATCATGAAGTGTCTGCAGGAGGTGTTCAGAGTTTATTATCTTCCTAAAGTTTTACCGTAAATCAGTGCATTAGCTAGTGAAATTGTTAAAGCACTGTACAGAAAAGGGAATTGAGACTTAAGAAGGTGAAATAAGCCAGCAAAGTTCACAAAGATGCTAAATGTGAGAGCTGAGGAAAGAAAGAAGGTCTGGTAATATAAAATTACACTTCAGGAAAATTGAATACTTTTAAAATGCATTTAGGTAATTGAACTGAAGAGGATGGTGCATTAACCCTGGAAATCCAAACTTTCAGATTCAATTCTGCAGGTGGTAACTGTCAAGACTTTTGACATTCTTGCCATTACTGAGCTTTCTAGCCTGTAGGAATCCCAGGGCTCTGTGCCTCCCTCTACCACTCATGCAAATGACCCACTTAGCACTTAAGGTAAAGAAGGAAAGTTTTCACCACTTTGTTCCCAGGAAATGTGAAGAAATGCAAGAAGAAAAATGTAAGCTAATTACAGTTTTGGCTGCCCGAGTAGCTAAGAGTCTTTCTCAGTGTTAATGAATTTTTGGCACTATTCTTTCTCTGTTATTTCTCTTGCTTGTTCTACATCAGTATTTCAATCTTTTCAATGGTAGAGATGCTTGAAAATTGGTTGATGAAACTCTTTCTATTCTGGAAAGTACATCTGCATGATTAGATTTGCGACTGTGTCATTTTGCTTTCATGGTACTTTAAACAGTTCAGTAACCAGAAAGGTCATGATTGACACCTTTCAGTAGGCCAGGCATTTGGATGAAGCTGAAATAATGGTAGAAATGAATTTTATCATGTGTCACTGATATTAAATTTTTAGTTATGCTTCTCTGCTTAGGAAATATAATTGATTTCCATGTATCTAAAAGTAGATCATGTGATAATTAACAGAATAAAACCTGCAGAGCGGTACATGGAGGGGGGGTGAGAGTTCCTTGTGAACAGTTTTGTGGCCACTACTACACTTTTTTCACTTTGATTAGGAATTTATGTGTTTCATGGCTTGGTGTTTAGAAATGTACAGGCAGCATTAGTTAGGTAAACCATGCAAAGTGGGGTTGCCACAGTAAATTGAGATAGGCTTCTGGTATGTGGATCTGCATCTGTGAATGGTTTGGGGAACTTGCTAAGCAGAGCGCAGTGATGCTTTGTCAGGGAAGAAGACCAGGAAGGGACTATGAATGTAAAGTTGTGGGACCATCACATGTCTCAACTCACCAGCCTGAGCTGGAATCCACCTAGAGCAGTCTAAAGCTCCTATTAGGTTTTCATCTTCTATCGCTGGTTACAATGCTTTCTGTGGCATCTGATGCTCTTAGTCCAAGATGAAGGTATAGCTTTGTTGCAGGTGCAGAGAAGCTGAAGAAGTATCAGGAAAATGAAAATTGTCATAGATTTGGGTGTTTTTATATGGTTGTAGAAGTAAGGAAACAAATGAAAAAGCCTGCATGTATTCTTCTCTTCTCGTCTTCAGATCTTCTATCAGTCTGCTTCATGGCCCATTCTAAGAAGAAACATATTTTTAAAATTCCAAGGTATGCAGTTTAGTTTCTTTAAGTATACAGAATAAACATCTACCACATATATTATTTATACCCAGAAATAAGCCTGCCTTTTCTCTACCAGATTTTCAGTGTCGGTATGAGGACAATGCAATCCAGTGTTGATCTGGTGGCTTATGCAGTTCCTTCATGCACACACATAAATCAGAGACCTCCTGAGGTGAACTCCTGGTACTACTGTTCATTCTGAATACCATAGTTTTTTCTTAGTGTACCTCTCTTGACTCCACTGGTCAATACACTGTGTCAACTTGTGAAGTTTATAAGTTTCATTCGTTGACCCAGAGCTCTTATTTGATAAAAATCGTCATTCTGTGCAAGAGGACGGCATGAACACTGTGTGAGCTCTACACTCCCACGGCAGAGTAGCCTGCTCATAATGTGAGAAAAGGACAGAGGCAGCTACTGTGGCTCCTCCTTTTGTTCTTTGCTATTTTCTGCCACAAGAATGGCTGCCGTCTAACATGTGCTCCTCTGCCTTGGAGCCAGCCAAGCATGGACTGAAACCTCTGCTAACTATGAGGTAAACAAATATTTCTTTCCTTAATTTTGGGTGTCTGATGTTTTGTCCCTGCAATGAGTGAAGAGTAACCAAGACAGAATATGGTACCTATAAGTGGGGTCATTGTTATAACTACACACTTGAAAAATATTGATTAAGAGCCTTTGGAAATGACTTATGGGAAAATATAGCAAGGATTTAGACATGATGCCTGCAACTGAAATACTGGAATTCCATGGTCTGTTCTGCATGGGAGATTCTGGTCAGAGCTCATAGGGCCTGAGGCTTATAGAAATTCTGCCTATGAAGACCAGGCTGGGGAGGATTCTGCTGGGAAGAAGGACAACATTGGTTGTTGGATTGTGGATGATTTTTGTTATGGCTTGGCAGAAAATTTGTCTGCATTTTGAACCTTAAAGTCTAGAGACTTTGCCTGAGATTGAGACTAAGTTCAGTGGACTGGCTAATTAGGCAAAAGAAATTTCAAGGCTGACAAATTTTGACACAGTGGCATGGCTACTGTTGGCAGCTTTTAGTCAGGTATTTGTTGAGAATCAAAAGCAAAGAGCCCAACAGGATGATTTAAAATGTTGTGAGTTTTGCCAGAAAGGAAACTTCTGGAAGGTTGTGGACTGCAAAGATAGAACTGAGATCTCCACTGTTCTGAAGGAACAGGAGAATTGAAAACCTGTCCTTTTTTTTTTTGTCTTTTTTGAGACGGGGTCTCACTATGCAGTTCAGGCTGGCCTCGAGCTCACTTTGTAGCTCAGGCTGGTCTCGAACTCACAACAATCCTTGAAAAGCTTTCCTGAGGGCATCAGAGGAGGTGCCAGGTCTATGTCCTTTGTCAGTTCAGAATTGAAAGGAAAAAAGGGAAAAAAAAATCTACACAGTGCCCTGTACCAGAATGGAGGCAACAGCCACACCAGGTTTCAGAGGGGCAGCAGCAAAGAGAATTTGTTGCTCAGAATCAGGGTGAGAGTGTTTGTTAATCCAGGCACTCATCCCTATAGCAAAGAGAGAAGGAAGCCTGACTAGTGCTCCAGCTGGCAGTAACCTTGGCATCATTCTTATGGCGTTTATTTTAGGCACATGTAAAATGTAGGAGTTCTGAGGTCAAGAAGGATTTCAACTAGATTTCAGAACACCTGGGAGGCCAGGCAGTGTGCCCTTGGGAAGGCAGTGTGTAAAGCTGTGAGAAGCTCATTCAATGGATACCTCCAGAAGTTTGAAAGTCAGTGAAGTAGATTAGCTGAGGAAAGCTGCAATAGGAACCAAAGCCAGCCCCAGAGAAAAGGCATGGGAGTTACAACCAGAAGAAGTGCCATAGAGGTAGAGCCACGTGGAACTCCCAGTTGGCCACATATTGCCTTAATTGTTGAACCTGGAACTATAGGACTTCATATTTGCCCTTCATATTTGGGATTTGGGACTTTCTTTGTTCTCAGTCTTTTATACCCTGCTGTTTGTGCCTTTTGGACTAGTTAAAGTTTTTCTTGTGCCACTACATGTTGGAAGTGTCTAACTTGGGACTTGAACTTCTTAGCAATTCTGAAACTGTTAGGACTTTGGCAAATTTTGCAGATAGACTAAACGCCTTTTGTACAAAGGGATATGTAAGAGACTTTGGGGGGCCTAGTGAAAAGTGCTATGTTTGTAATGTAATACAATGTTGATAGACTTAAGACTGATGCTTAAGGGTTGTTAAAGCTGTGTTATACTATCCAAGTTTTGAAAAGTTGAGAGTAAGCATATCTTTGTATCTGAAAACTAGTTTAAAGAAATGTGTCTGGTTGTCAGGATTACAAGGGGTGGATTGTACTGGTTGATACATTGTGTCAGCTTCAGAACTTTAGAAGTTTAATTATGTGACTCAGCAGACAGCCAGTGTTCTTACTTGGTAAACATCCTCATCCTGTGCAAGAGGAGAGCATAGATACTGTGTGAATCCTACACCCCCACCCCAGGATAGCCTGCTTCTAAGAAAAGGAGAGGCAGCTGCTGCTGCTTCTTCCTTTGCCCTTTGCTGTTTTGCACCACCATGGATGTCTGTGCCCTGCCATGTGCTCCTCTGCCTTGGAGCCAGCCAAGTATGAATTGAAACCTCTGCTAACTGTGAGGTAAGCCTTTCCTCCCTTAATTTTGGGTGTAGGTATTTGGTCTCAGCAACAAGTAAAAAGTCATCAAGACACTGTCACTCCTAGAGAGTCTTTCCATATTCTCACCATAGGAAACTGTTGTTCTTTATTGGGTAGAGGCTGTCCTGCTGCAGGAGGGTTCTCTAGTCTCATTATTTGGGCTTAGGCAGGCCTTCCTGTGGATTGTGAAGCCAAGGATTTCTTAATGCTCTGGGATTTTCATCCTCACAACCAGTTCTTGCCTTGTATCAAATGGGGCAAGAAGCTATATGTGTTTGGTTGCACAGGAATGAATTTTCCTACACATGTATAATACTTTAGAAATCTGATTGATACCACCACAGGTTCCAGCACTCTAGAATTTTTCCTGCTCCTTTCATAGAGATAGGCTGTTTTGCTTTCATTACTTTACAGTGACTATAATTCTTCGCCTGAGATGGGAGACAATGAAGCCTTATGCATGTACCACACTTGTAACCACTACAGGATTTTATTGATAAACTTTGTGAAATCCATTCGTTCTTTGGTTTTTAAGGTATTTTATCTTTGGTGTGCATATTTAAGTCTTTCTCAGTCTTCTGTCTCTCTACTGACTCCTCATATATTCCCATGAACATCCTGCTTAGCCCAGGCCATGCCCAATGCCAAACACAGGGAACAGGATATTGTCTAAACAATAGATCTTTCTTATCCACTCCCAGTTGATGTGCATTTGGGTTGTTTCCAAGATTTAGCTGTGACAAATTGTGCTTCTATAAACATAGGTGCACAAATTTCACTGTGGTATGTTTTCAGTTCCAGGGAAATATCCAGAAGAAGAATAGCTGGGTCAATTGGAACATCTAATTTTAGTTTTTTGAGGAATCTCCACACTGAATTCCAGAGAGGTCACAGCAGTTTACACTCTCACCAACAATACAGTAGGAATCCTTTTCCTGCCACAGCCTGGCTAGCATTTGTTATTGATTGATTTATTGATGATAACTATGCTTATAGAGGTGATATGAAACCTCAGTGTTATTTTCACTTGCACTTTTTCCAATTACGAGTGATGTTGAATATATTTACTTACTATTTGCAATTTTTTTCACCTGAGAAGTGAGTGTTCGTCTCCCGTGCTGTCTTAGTTACTCTTTTCTCATTGCTGGGACAAATACCCAATACCCAAAATGAAGGAAGGAAAGGTTTATTTAGCTCACGGTTACTGGAGGCTTCAGTCCATATTCAGCTGGCTCCAAGGAAGAGGGGCACAGGGCAGAGAGCAGCAGCTCATGGTGGCTGAACAGCAACAATGACGACAGAGAGCAATCTCTAAAGAAAGTCTGTCCCTCTGTTATATTTCGTTCAGGTTTTCTACCCTAAGGTGGGATGTAGTACTCACACTCCGAATCCCATCAGTACTAAGACCCATAATATCAGCCTTGGATCACACATAATCCCAGTGGGATCATGAGTTAATCACAAGCTCTAGAAGTCCCCACCCCATGACTACATGAGGCTTTGAGCGGACAACTAGACACAAACCATAACAGGTGCCTGATTCTTAGATTGGGCCTTTGAATTTTGAGAGGTCTGTGCTTTTTTCACTTCTTTAAATAGCAGAACATTTTTCATTTACAAAAGATCTATCTCTTTTTCCACTTATTGATATTTTGTTTTGTTCTTCTTAGTAATTTGGATTTTTCATATAAAAGAAACCAAATGATATTTAAGCTGTATGTCTGAAATATTTCTCTTGAAATTATAGTTTCAAAGAGTATTCGTTTCCTACATATGTTTCACATTTATGTCTTTGTTTATAACGAAGTAGTATTTCGTTAGGTATAGATATTTCATTTCCTTTATCCATTCATCTGTTAGTGTATGTAGAGGCCACTGCTAAGAATTAGCTATTATGAACTGTGCTACTATAAATATAGATATCATTATATCATTGTAATATGATATCTTTAATTCAATTTAATTTTATTCTCAAAATATCATGAGAAGGCAAATATCATTCTCCTGAAGAATCTTATAATTCTGTACTAGTTTGTATTTCTATCAGCAGTGTAGAAAGTTTTCTCTTTCTCTGCAGCACTTTGATATTGCTTGATGTCTTGATGGTAACCATTAATTCTTTCTGAAGTAAGATGAAATCTCAATGTTATTTTAATTTTCCTTTCTCATGTTCAGAAAGATGAATATTTTTTCATGTATTTGTTTTCCATTTGTATATCCTCTTGTCTGAAGTGTTTATTAATTTCAACTGCCATTTTTTCTTAGGTCTTTTTGAGGGGACATCTTTTTTTTGGTTATTTATGTATTTTTTGGACATCAGTCCTCTGTTCAAGGTGCAGCTATTAAAGGTTTCTTTTCATTAAGTGGGCCATTTCTTTCCTCTTCTGCTTATTTAATTTGCTGTGTAGAAGCTTTTTAATTGGATATACTTTCATTTGCTATCCTAATTTTGTAATTTATGTCTGATATATTTTGATTTATCAGATTTATGTCTGATGATATTTTGTTACTATTGCACGTATCCTGTTTTATTTTTATTTGGATTTTCAATTTAATGAAGTTGCAATAATAGCAATGTGCTAAGATAAAAATATAAAATTAATTTAATTATTAGATATTTGACTTGTGATCTTGCTCAATTGCTACTAGGTCAAGCAGTTTTTTTATAGTAGCATTTATATTTTCTATGTAGACAACCACAATAACTGAAAAAGAAGACAGTTTTACTTTTAATATTTTAATTAACATATCTTTTGTTTCCTTGTCATTCACAGTCATACTAGCTAACTTTCTAATGCAAGTTTTAATGGAAATGATCATGGAAGAATACATTTTTCAGGTATTCTCTCTTCATTTATTGCTCATATAGAAGTCATGACCAGTCACTAGGGAGCCTCAGATTGCACTGCTTTCATTCCACTTGTCCCAGTAATTATGGGAAGAGAGTAGTAATAAATTGATGAAAATTGAAGGCTAAGAAAAAGAAATCCATACTTTCATTTACATATCATTTATTATGTATTTGTCACAGGGTCTCACTCTGCAGCTGAGACTCATAGTGAGTTTGAGCTCCTTTTCCCCAGGCCCCTAGCACTGGGACTACAAGCGTGAGCCACCACACCTGATCTTGGTGGCCAGCTCAGCACACCCAGAGTTAGAGCCAGTGCAGTACGTGGTGCTGGGAACTAAACCCTGGTCCCTGTGCTTGTCTATGCAGGCACTTAATCTGCTGACCTATCCTGTTGGCCCAGAAATCAATAAATTTTATGCTTTCTTATTAATAATAAGACAGGAAAAATCACACGATGTGACAAAAGTTGTCTCTTCACTCTCAGATGAGTCTAGGATGTCAACTTTATCTTCTCATTCTCCATATCTTCTCATTTTGGTACTGTGGCATACAGTACCAAAAATCCTACAAGGTTAGCTTATTTATCTGAGAGTGTATCTTAAGATTCATTAGCTGAGACCAAAAGCTGGAAAACTGTTAACAGATTTCTCTGAAAAAGTGGATATCTGTACTGCTGAACATGGTATCTAGAAAAAAATCAGATATTAGGGCTGAGCAAAGTGACTCTAGAAAGGAAATATGCTGATACTTCTGGTAAAGGGTTGTCACTGGTATCACTAAAAAACAGGATAGAAATGACATTTTTCTTTTCTGTCTAGGATGGGTAATTGTACTGCTGACTTATACTTGTCTACAAAAAGATACTTAATGTTTCTTTTGTTTCTTCTTGTGCATTTCTTATAACTTTTTTAACCAATTTTCCAAGTTTATTTCTGATAATCTAAATAACTGAAGATAACATTATACAATGCAACAACTATTTTTGGACTCCTATTAATTTGATTAATGAACGTATGTATTGTTTCAAATGTTTTCTTTTTACCATTTTATATTCTTTTAAAAATTAAAGAAAAATGATCAAGGCCAAGGAGATGGCTCAGTGGAATGAGTGTTGCCCTGCCAAGCACAAGAGCCTGAGTTCAATCACCAGTTCTGCCAAAACAAGATGAATTTTTATGAAGGAAGAGCCATACTTTCAACAAAATTTCTAGAGTAATAAATAAGGACATATAACCTTGTTAGAAAGTGTAAATTCTGCTTCATTTTGTTGTGCTTTTTGTTTTAATGGAGTTTGAAACTCATTGTCTGACCCTGGTTTTATTGTCTTTGTTCCTGTCAACATTCTTGTCTTCTGAGCTCTGGTCAGCATCACCTCTCAGGTTATGTTTCTACCATTTCTTCCAAACCCTGCACTACTGAACCTTTGTAGCTCTTCTTGCACACCAGTTCTAGAAGCTTCCAAACTACATGTTTAAGTACAGTCTCAGCAACAGACCTATTTCTCTAGTAACAATTTCATGTACTCATCAGTTTTCCCACTGGTGGACACAGTACTAATGTCCATCACTTAAAGAAGGAGAGCTTCACAATGGATCTGGGGTGTAGCACTTTGTTTCAGGGCTTTAAAGCAGAAACACACAGAAGGGTATGGGAGGAGCAAAGATGCTTAGTTTATGTTGATTGGACGGCACAGCAGAAGACAGCCATGAAGCAAAAGCAGAGGGTGAGAAAGAGCCAAAGACTACATGCTGACACCCACCCAACTCACCTGAGATTGTGTTCCACCCATCATGAACCCCTAAGTTAATCAAGTGTAAACTCGACTCTACTGAAAATATGTCATGACCATCTGTAATAGAAATCTTCATATTCAGGACAGACATGGGACAGGTGGCAGTACATTTTTGCTATGAGTAATGGTAGAAGCAAATAAAATTATGTTATTAAAAGAAAAAGTTATTAAAATGTACAAAATTGACTATTCTGTGAGAACAAGAGCAAATTAAGCCAGCTGCTGTTAAACAGGAAATTGGTCAAATGCAGAAGAAATCACACTAGGCTTTGCATCATCATTAACATGTGCTTGTTGCTGCACTCGTTGAAGCACTTGGACCTGTGGATCTTGATGAACTACTCAGCCAGTGCTGCATTGTGTGTCTGAGTGCGTGGGGCAGGCTTACTTAAAATGGTACAGACTCATATAGATGCAAGGCCTATGGCTATCATATCCTGAATTTGTCCATGCCAGCTACATTCTGAAAAACTAAGGTCATAAAGGTTTCTTGCCTAGACTTGTCTCAACAAATATCTTGCGGACCTATCTTAAAACAGCTTCAGGCACTGCCATACATTCAGGAGGAAATTTATTTTCAGGAGGATAATTTATGATGGTATTTTGTCATTTACTCATTCATTAAGGGTTTCAGTGCCTAACATGCTGCCCTGACCATGTGCAATGCAGTGGATAATGAGATGTCTTCACTTACCTGGAAATGCAGTGCAATGATCAGAAAGAGGAGCATTCAGATGATTATGCCAAATACACCTGTGAAGCTGCTTCACCACTGGCAAACTATAGGGCAGTATTTAATCCACTGACATTACCATTGGTTACACAGTAAGGAGGGTCGAAAAAAAATCAGTTTTGGAAGAGATGCTAGCAACATGTTTAGGGGTGAAAGAGACTCTTACATATTGAGCAGTATGTGTTCGATATATAGAACTGAGGTATAGGGGATGACTCGATATTTTCTGCTTGAGAAGCAGCAAGTTCATTAAATAGATTTTGTAGAATTGGGAAATAAAGGACTCGGAGTCTCCATCAATCTCACTAACACCTAGAGAATACTTCTCAAATGCAGCCCAAAGCACTCCCCTTTCCAATTAACTGCTCCAAGTAACTGCTTACCCTTGAGACCTCTGTGTGGGACCATACTATTCTTTATTCCTTTAGAGTAAATAATTGTGCTTCTGGTTGGAGGGGAGAATATCTCATTTGTATTTTCCTTCAAATGTTTAGAAAGTTGGATAATAGCACTATTCCAATAAACCCCAGAGCCAGCATTTGTTATGGCTGGAGAGTTTTCTGACAGCTCCATTTTGATCTGCAACCCAGTCCAGGGCCTTTCACATGCACTGCAGGTGGGCTTAAGGTTGTATTACAAATACATTGCAGTTTTCTTCTGCTGTTTCTCACCAAAATATTAGGAGTTTTTTTTTTTTTTTTTTCTGTATACAAAAGTATTTCTATGGAAAGACACTGGGGAGATAACAAGGTAGAGGAGGTTAATTGTTGAATCTGTGATATAAATCAGCTGTAGAGAAATAAGATAGGTGTATAGCTGGACTGTCTTCATTCACTGATTAGAGACATCTGCTATAACAATGCCTGTAAGTATAATATCATGTATGCACCTTGTATGACACTGAAACATTACAAAAGCATTTTGCAATGTATTGATTTGTTGAATCTGTTCTGTCAATTTGTCTTGCAACTGTCTTATTGCTATTTGGTCTTCAATAAAAATAATAATAAATTTTTAAAAAGTATTTCTAACACTTAAAAATAATTTACTACTTCTAATAGTATTTGTGCATGGCATGGACTCGAATCCACTTTCCTTGGTACCCAGATAATATTGTCATCTTTTAGGGGCTGGCCAAAAGGCTCAGTGGATTAAAGTGCTTGCAAGCAGGCACAGGGGCTGGGGTTTCAATCCCTAGGCCTGCCATGCTGGCCCCATCCCTGGGACTCACTGAGATAGCAATTTAGCCTGAACATGATGGCACACACCTATTACCCAGCTCTTGGGAGGCTGTAAACACGCAGATTACTATGAGTCTGAACTAGTAAGGTGACCCTGAATACCCAATAGACTCTTCCTTAAAAATAAAAAACAAAAACAAAAACATTCATCTTTTGCTCCTAATGGTTAGTTATTTCCTCTTTCCCTTGCTCTCTTTTTCACTTTGTTTCCTTTACACTCAAATATAAGGAGAACACAAGTTTATGTTGGTTTTATTCACTACATTAGCACTCTACCTATAAAATTATAAAATATGTAAAGGCAAAAGTCAAACTATGAAACAATTCAGAAAGGCAGGCATGATATGAAGCCTATTTTGTAGATAATAAAGCAAAGTCAGAAGTCTCTACATCTTGAAAATCATACATACATCTAGTAAACAATGCTACCCCTTAGCTTGTATAGCTTTCTCTCTGGGTAGGAGAGAGTTCCTTCATAGTGACTGGATTTCTTCTAGCTCCAAAGCTGAAGACTGTGGTGTGTGGTTCTTATGGACAGTTTATTCTCCTTCAGCTGAGAGGATAAGAAGACAACAAGCAAAGAAAGTCCAATAAACTTTGGCATTCAGATAACTGTTGGATGCACAGAGAAATCTGAGAAGAATTGAGTCATTAACTTTAAAAAATAATAACAGTTCTACAGCTAACATTAATGGGGGAGCAAGATTGAAAAGCTTAAAAACTAACCATTACACTAGAAATTTCAGAACGTTTCCATTACGTTGGATCACTGGTCACTTCTCCTAAATTGCTTCAGCTCATCTTTTATTTGCACAAGTCCTACTTTCACAGCACCTATTTAATTGATATGATGCTTAATGAACATTCAAGAGATAACCAAAATTGTATGTCTATATCTTATGTGCCATTTATATTTTTTCTTTTTTATTTGCCCTGGTAGATGAATCCTAATTTTTCCTGTTACAAAATGATTATGATTCTCATTTAAAGGTATTATAGATTTCAATATTAAACTTGATGGTCCAAGGAAAAATTATAAAAAGTGGGTTTTCACATATATCTAGATTAAATGTAGATTGCATGCATCTATTTTTATGATTATCACATTTTTGTAGCAGTGTAAAGTACATAACAATCATTATGAAGTAGATAAGGTGAATGATAGATGTTTTTAAATTTCTGGCTTTATCCAAACACACGTGTGTTCACTTATAATATAGCAAATTTGAGACAATCTGAAGTACCACATACAAAAGAAGTCATGTTACTGGGAACTGAGGAATTGCCTTAGAGCAGCAAAGAGTCCTCAATGGGCCACTAGATAGGTGCTTTATTCTTGTGCAAAAGAAAATTTCAGGATGCATCAGTGGGCTTTATGTGGCAGAGCTGGAGAACACAGATGTACCCAACTGGAGAACATAGGTGCCGGCGCTCAGAGAGACCACTGCGACTTGGGACTGCGGAGAAATCCGTGGGTTTGGAGGAATGCTTTTAAGGAGCGATCTAAGGCAGTCCAAGAACTTGAACCCTTTGAATCCATTTCTTCCTATTAGGATGAGCGTGCCTGTTCCAGGCCTCATCACCTAGGTTAACTTTCTCTAGGGCTAATGTATCTTTCACAGATTTAGGTGCTATTCTTTAGAAAAGGAAAAATAAAATCAGACAGGCAAGTCTAGGGCACGGACACACGCCTGAGGTGCACAGGTGTGGGTAACTGTGGAAAACCTCACCTCCCGAAGCTGCAGTTTTCCTACAGTATATTTTTTAAGTTGTGACTTTCCTTGTCTTTCATGTAACTTTATTTTTCCATCCTGTCTTACTCTGGCCAATCTCAAAAGCCAATAGATGTTTTCTCTCCAACGTTTCCTGAAACACAAAGCTATCCAGTGATGGATTCAAAGTATGTGGTATTTCTATATAATGGAGTATTACTCAGCTATTAAGAATGATAAGTTTGAAGCATTTATACTGAAGTGGATGCCACTTGAACATATACTCATAAGTGAAATAAACCAGACACACATGTGTAAATATTATATAGTCTCCCTAGTATAACAAACAAAAAGCAGAAATACAAAAGGAAATATACAACAAGTAAAATCAATTGAGTCAGATAAGGCAAAGTGAATGGCATATGCTGCAGGATACTAACCAGCTTTTCTTCTGGATCGTTAACAACCTAAGATCACAAGTCAGAGTTGGAGAAATAGGAGAGCCACAAGGCCAGTCAACATTTTGGCCCTAGCCTTTCAAGGTCAGCGAAGACTCAGGACATAGGAGAACCTGTACTGCAATATCATGATACTCAGGTGAGCTCCAAATTTTCTGAGCAAAGAGATTGTGGAGCCACAGAAGAAAGAGACTGAAGTTCTAAAGTGTCCCTGGGGAGAGTCACATGGAGAGAAAACTTCCTCTAAGGCTCTCACAGAGAACAAACTGGTCAAGCACTGGCCGCGACTCATCCACATGGATGACACGGACAAAGGATCTACAGAGTAAGATACAAGATTACAAGATAAACCCTGAGGGGACTTCACTGACCTCATCAGAAACAAAAACTACATTTTTTGGTACATAGCTCTTGCTCTATTTCAGTCTTAACCATCCAGCAGAAAAGTATAGAAATGAGGCATATAACGTGGGGCCATAATAAGAAGTTGAGCTGTAAATGGCTACTACTGTCAACAACTTCTTCAGATAATTCACTATTATTGTGGAATGCTTGACTGTGTTGAATTGTGTTGCTGAGTTCAGGCACCCAAATTGGTTTAATGACAATGGAGTTCCCATCTTTGACAGGTCTACACAAAGGAAGGGGTATACAAAGGAAGAATCATGATGTGTGTGCATAAACAGTACAGTTAGGATAAATATACCATGCTTCTGCATAATTCTATGAGAAGCAAGATTTGCACTAATAGTGGTTAGACAAGATATTATGTCTGCTTCTAGTACTATGGACGACCACTAAGAAGATAACAAGGTAGAAAGTATTGATTATTGAATCTGTGATATAATTCAGGTATAAAAAATAAGATAAGTAAACAGCTACACTCTCTTAATTCACTGATTAGAGACATCTGCTATAATAATGTCTGTAAGTATAATATCATATATGCACCTTGTACAATACCAAAGCATTATGAAAACAGTTTCCAATGTATTAATTTATCAAATCTGTCCTGTTAATTTGTCTTGAATCTGTCTCCTTGTTATGTGCGCTTCAATAAAATAAATAAAATTTTAAAAAGTGCTGTAGGTAAATAATGATAATACAAGAGTAATAGTTCAATATTCAATACATCTTTGATAAAAGGTTTGTATGATTTTTGAGTTAGAAGAGTCAAAAATGCCAGATAAATAGAGAATTTAAATTACAAGATTCTGGAAAAAAAGTTCTATAAGAAATTAAGTTAAGATCTCTTGAAATGAGAGAAATGAATTTTAAGCTGATGATACATTATTCTGAAATGCTGAGTTTCTCTGAAATGTTCTTGTATTTCTTTCACACTAATGTTAAAGGTTTGATGTTAGTGCAGAGGAAAACATTTTCCAGCTTTTAATGAAAAATAAATTGGAGCTTCAAAAAGTAAAACAATTATCAGAGCTCATTAGCAACAGATTGAGAAGAATGTAATTCCCAAATTTAGAAACTGTTAGGATCACCTTAACTAGTCTACTACACAGAGTGTTGAAACCAAAAACCAATTTTGCTAAATGTCAAAGATGTAGGTGGCTCAACACTTGGGAAATTAGTCATATCTGAATAGTCGGTAATTATTATAACTCAAAAGACACTTTTAGTCATCAAAACCAGGTTGCCCTAGACATATTTATATTGTCTCATTGTATTCTGTATGTTTTGATAATTTTTCCTAAATTCCTTTCCTTATTGTTGTTATTCTGTCCTATATTTGATAATATGGTACCAAGTGTAATCCAGCTAAATCCTCTGTAAACCTTTGAGGTGCACTCTATTATATAGACTGTGGAAAACATTGATTACACCTAGCATTGGAAATCTAGTCATCTAGGATGAACAGACCTTTAAGCAAGCCATCCTCATTTTCCCCGTCATACTCAATTTGCATTAAATATCAGAGCCCACTGTACACTTCACACACATCTGCACTCACCAGGGAGTCAGGACATCAACTCGAGACCTTGAGAAGATTTAAGCAGACTCTGGAGAGCACTTCAGCTGCTTTCTGCTCTGTGCCTACCTCACGCACTGTAAGGCATTCCCATCAAGTAACTCTTACAGTGCTTCGAGACATTTAGGTAGCAAATCAGCATGAGCCAGCAGTTTAAATCTGTGCTCCTTCACCATCTCACAGTTGTTCAGTTCAGAATTCTAGGCAGACTATGTATGTCTGTCTATGTATGTCTCTAAAGCTCAAGTATAGTTATCGATCCTAACCTTGAGACTTTGTGGAGGGAAGGCTTCTAAGATGCTCCAGAAGGACGGAATCCAATTCTGTTACCACTGAGAGTGGACACGCGATTGTTCTCCCTTTCAGTAGTCTGTTCTAAGTCCTTACACTGTGACCCGCTGCACCTCATCACTAATCATTCTCCCTGCTATTGAATTCCCCCCTTCTCCTTTACTTCTTATTCTGTTAATATCCTAATGTGATTCCCTATTCTAATGCCAGCAGTCATAAACTCCAATTGTATTTGCCAGTCAGTTTTGCTGTGTAACATAACATAACTATTGAGACTGAGATGAGAGGGCAAAAGCAGCAGGGCTCTCCTTAGAATGCCCCCTACTATGAGTATCTTCAAAGTCTAAGTTCCACAGCCCAGCCCCTATTTCATATGATCTTACTGCTATTATACTGGTGTCGTTTCTTTAACACCTATAAATGTTTTGCCTGTGTCAAATATATAATATCAAATCACAGGAAAAATGCAATTTCATCTTGGTTTAGTGTCTGATGTGCAACGGGAACAGAAAAAATGTTTAAAGGTTTATCAGAATTATTATTCTTTATTCTGTTGTAGCCACTGGCAGTATTAGGAAGGATTAAAATTAAAGTACTTGACATCTTTGAAAAATTGTTCAGGGAGTCATGTTACTTGGAGTTAACAGTGAAGGATAGCAAGGCTTAGGAGGGATAAATAACTTACCCAGGCCTCGATAGGGAAGTGGCAGAGTTGATGTTTGCACTGAGAGCTGGCTGGCCTTGGTAAGTGTAGAAACTACGGAAAGCTTATCTGGGACATTTTTTCAGTCCTGTGATAAATGTCTTCTATTCTGTAATTGCCATAACTTATTAATGGGATTATTCTTTCTATTTCATGGTTTTAAAGGGCAGCCCTTACTAGGGAGGTTGAAAAGATTAATTTAAACATATGCCTTAGGTAGTCAGTAAGTAATAATCACTTTGTTGGGTATGCTATACTGCTAAATGGAGAACCTAATGAAACATTTCACTGAGAGGTAGAAGCTATGTGCAGAAAGAGAGCAGTGGAACGTGTGCAGAAGCATGGGAGGATCCTTCTGGGAGCTGGACACAGAGGAAATCCAGGGAGAATGAAAAGGAAAGGGAGCAATGAAAGGAGAATAACAAAGAGTTAGGGGAACACTCACAGACTTCAAAGAAGGGCCTCACAAAAAGTTACATACAATTTTCTGATATATGATGCACCAATAACTACAGAAGAATTTACCACATTTTTCTTCAGCTATTGAGAACACCAGAATATTGAGAAACAAGAAAGTAGTAAGTTTCTGAGGAGCAAGAGAATAATGCACTTCAAGTAAAGATTATAACAGCATCAGGGATCAAACAGATTGAAGCAAGGGGATCTGAGGACCAGAGAGGAGCAGAAAGGATCCGGGGGCATCTGTGACTCATCCACATGGATGACACAGACAAAGGAACTACAGAATAATGTACAGGACTACAAGATAAACCCTGAGAAGACTTCAATGACCACACAGGAAATATAAAGTTCATGTGTTGATATATAAGTTTTGATCTACCTAGGTCTTAACCATCCAGCAGAAATGTATAAAAGTATAAAAATGAAGTATACATCGTGAGCCCATAATATTAAGCTGAGCTGTAAATGGATATGGTCGACAATTTCTTTGAATAACTCCCTATGGTTGCAGAATGCTAGACTGTGTTGGATTGTGGTGTCGAGTTCAAGCACCTAAGGTAGTTGAATGTCAACGGAGTGCCCACTTTTGACAGGTGTAGACAAAGGAAGGGTTGTAGAAAGAAAAAATCATCCTGTGTGTGTATAGACAGTACAGTTGGGATAGATAACGCTGTGCTGGTGCCTTTGTAGCCACCAGCTATTTTTCATTCCAAGACACTACAGCCTACACATCACCTACTGCAGAATCATTTCACACAGATGGAGAACAGGCCTAGGTAAGCTACCAATCTCACATTCCCACTTATCTTTTCTTGGTTATATATTGCCTTCTTTTACATCCACATTTGTCTTGCACCTGTCTGCAAGGGTCCTGCGTGTTAGGGGCATGTCCTCTATAGGGGGACATCAATCAAAGTGTCTTAGCTAGTTACTAGCCAATCTGAGTGCGAAACAAGGGAAAGTGTGAGCGTAGTTTAACCTCTGCTAAGCCTGTGAGGACTCCGTGCTTCCTCCAGATTTCTCCTTGTGGCAATGTACCATCCCTACTTAAGAAATCCCACAGCAAAGTTGCCCAAAGGAGTCAACTAGTGCATAATAGATGGGAGAACTTTTATGGTTATAATATCTCAAGTAAAGTCCTTGTCTATTTCTATTACTAGTGTTTTTCCAAGTTGATTGTACTGACTGTCAATTAAAAGCCTTCCTGAAGGCTTTAATGTGAATAAACATTATGAACAAATACATGTAAGAGTCCAGCTGCCAAAGGCCCTGGGTCATAGCTTTGCTGCTCATTCCATATGTGTCATTAAGTTCTGCATAATGTCTCTGTACTACTTCAGGTGTCACAAGGAAGCAGATGGTCTCTGTTATCAGATCAAACATTATCATTTTATAACCTAGTATTAAACATTAGTCACCCACAGCAGGATTCCAGCAACACCTCAAGTCCCATTCTCTTTGCCTAGTTCCATAGCTGTCCCCAAATCCTATTTATCCTGCTATCTCCATCTCCCTCTCAACATGGTGCAGTGGAAACAAATGTAGCAGACTTGATCCCATGTCCCGGGCTGGACAGTTTCTGCATGAACTTATAATTTTTCCCACCCAAAGGAAAGCATGAATGCAGCATCCCGCTATCATAAAAGATGTAGTTGACTTTCCCACATTCGTGGAAATCACAGAGGCCAGCCCACCACAGGTCTAAAGGGTAATCCTCACTCTGGAAAACCACCTTCATGGTGGTCACATCTTCCCTACCAGTCAAGTGTGAGGAACCTATTTTCTGCGGGGTTTTGCAGTCAATGATGAGATAATTCATAATAGGAAAACTGTACAAGTGACGACATATCCTCAGCCTAGTGGACGGCCTCTGTGGCATTAGCTTCCATTTATTGTGAAGCCAGTTAAGGTTCGAGGATCAGCAGCAGTGGTAGCAAAATTACCTTCATATAAGAGAACAGTTCCCAATTAATCTTTAGAAAGCTGTAGTCAAAATCACAGGAGATTAAGAGAAAAAAAAAAAAAGATGCTCTGGCCACAGCACATAACCTGTGGCCTTTTACTCTCTCAAAATGCTTAATCTTTCCTAGAATATCTGACAATATGTCCCATCATCTTGATTGCAAGGTGAAATGTGACTGTTACAGCCCTTGCTTTTTTTTTGTAGTTAACACCTCAGTGCACATTTATTGAGACTCAGTATGCACAGACAGCTCTAGGTATTAAAGGTACAAGATTGAACGAGGTAGGTCTTTGGACTTCTAGTTCCATATACAGTGAAAGAGGCAATGTAAACTGAAAGTTACCACACACAATTAGGGCCATCTCAGAATACTGTACAAGGTGTCACTGTAGAAAGAGAATAGGTGACAACTAATTCTGTCTGAGAGACAAGAACAATTTCACGATGAAAGTGGTTTTATCGAATAAGAGATTTTCCCCATTAAGAGCAGAAATTTCTTTGGAAGAAAGGGCAGAGGTCACCTTCCAGACAGAACAACTAGAGCAGAGACTAGGAGGTGGAAGAGCTGATGGAGGATTTAGATAACAGATCAAATTGGGATTCTGTTGGAGCCTCCTATTGTTCAAAGTCTGGAATGGAGAGACTTAAGTTACTTGAGAACACATAAAAGCAGCTCAGTGCACAGCTAAGAAGCCTATGCAAATTTTCTAATTTTGTGCATATAAATAATGTTGGCTACCTAGTGTTTAATAGCTCAGTCCCTCTCTTATTATAAAACAAATTAAATTTCTTCATTGAAAACCCAAGTCCCTGTAATATTTAATTGATATCATTTTGACAGCAATGACGCCACTTTCTGGATGCAGGAGTGATCATACAAGGTTGTCCTCTTGCCTGGCAGGCAACAGTGACTACCACAGGGATGGGCTGTCAGCCGCATGACTCCACAATCAAGGTGTCTCAGAAACACTGTTACATTCTGATGACTGCAAGAACAAAGACTGAAACCAGAACCAACTGAAGCCAGAAATGGTTTCCACAATTTCCATCTGAATAACAGTAAAAAAAAAAAAGAAAAGCCCATTTTGTTTAAGGAAGTTTGAATGAAATCAGCGCAGAACCAAAAACCAAAGTTCAATATGGTTATATTTTGTAATGGAACAGAGGGCAATTGTTCAGATAAAAAAAGAAAATGTGATTAGAAAAGAAGGAAAGAATGGAAAGCAAGTTTTAGTAAATTAGGAAAGGAAGGGAGGTTGAAAGGAGAAAAGGAGAATGGGGAAGAAAAGAACCAAGTTTTATCCATGGACAGGTACAAATTTGCTATAACGAAATACACAAATATATATTCAATTATATATATATATGTATATATAATAAACTTAATTCAGATACTTTAGATATGGATAACTGTCACTCAAATGCTGATTTTTAGAAGAATGTGCAATGACAGGGAATGAAAGAAGGAAAATCAGGTTTAACGCAATTGGAATAGAAAAATAACAATAAAGATCTTACATAGTGGGGATGCTGGGCTGATGATTGAAGTTCTAGCCTTTTTATTCCAATTTGATTCACTAGGTCCAAACTGGAAGCCAAGAGCAGAGAGTATTGACTTCCTGGTGCTGAGTAGGTAGCAGAGACTGGAGGAGTGATCTGTGGGGAAGGATCCAGGGCGATCTGGTAAGTGCGATGGGCCACTAAGTGCAACGTGCTGGATAAAGGCGCATTATATAAGCTACCGGAACAGAGATAGGAGAGCTGTTGGCGTAGAGAAGGATGGCATGCATTAACTGACGACTTCATTTTTGCATATTTAGAGGTAGGCAAGGCAGGATCTGAAAATGGAACTCAACATTTATTGTCTGTATTGGGCACCACCTGAGTAATTATTCCTCATCTGTGGTGCAGGACCTGCGTGGGATTTTAATGAAATGTCACTCTATTGACCAGGTTACATTTCCTGCCAAGTTAGAATGGGTTCTAGAAGTGTAATTAATGCTCACAAGCAGTGGGCTCACATTGGGTAAAATGGACATTATGCTGGGTGTGTCTCGTCCTAGAGAGAACGTGGGCTTTTGCCGGAGAGAGAGATGATTTCCTCGGCGTTGCAGAAGTGAGCCACAGGATTGTGAGGGAAGCCTGTTACTTCATGGCAAATACCTACAAGGCATCAGGTTTTATGCTTAAACTAAGGGCTCAAGATGGGATAAAACAAGCCACCTTCTAGTCTCTCGGGCCAGGATTGTTGCATTAATGTAGACCTTATCATGAATTTCTTAACAAAAATGACGTGACATGTTATTCTTAATTTGTTGACATTCTTCTTCATTTGATGTAGAGCTATTAAAAACATCTAAAATCTACTCCAAGTTAAGTTCTTTATATCAGTGTTTGTTTCCTTATTTTTCAGCTATGTTAGAAATGCATTGAGTTTTGTTATAATAAATATGTGTGAAAAAATGAAACATTTGCAGTTCTTAGTTTCTCGATAAATGTTACAGAAATTTAGCTGCTTCGTGTGTGTGTGTGTGTGTGTGTGTGTGTTTGAGAAATGCCTATGAGCAAGCTTTAGCTTCAAAATATTCCCCAGATCCAAACACTTCTCACTGCCTGAAGCAACTGCTCTTGCTGCCCTGTCTGTATCCTTTCAACACTCTCCCTTACATGTCAAGGACTGTTTATTGCAAGACCTATAAAACTCTGAGAACTTCCCCTCTGCTGGCATTCTTCACCCAAGGAAAGCCAGCCAGCAATTTACCTCTAAGCTTCGTTGACATAACAGGCCTTTGAGAGAAATATTTCCCAGCTTCCTTACCTTTTGCTCCAAATCCTTTGAAATATCTTTCACTCACTCTTCCTGTGATGTTCAGCAAGAGGCATTAGATACCAAAATTCCACAAGCAAATATCACTAGCTAGGTGATGCATTCCCTCTTAAAGCTGTTAGCACAAAGGCAGAGATACACAGAAAATTTAGATTTAATAAGTGAACATTTCTAAGGAAGTGAAAGGAATGATGTTCAAGATTACACATACACAAAGATACACACACACACACACAAATTCCACTGGTAACAATTTTTTTTGTGTGTGTTTGGTGCTTATATATATTTTTTCATTTATTTTTATTTTATTAAAATACAAATGTCAATCAGACAGTTTCAAAACACCTGAACCATACAGAGTCGATGAATTAATACATTGCAAACTGTTTTCATAACGTTTTGGTATTGTACAAGGTGCATACATGATATTTTATTTACAGGTTTTTTTATAGCTGAATTATATCAAAAATTCAATAATTATTTACCGAGTGGATGACCATAGCACTAAAAGCCGACATAATATCCTGTCCAACCACTATTAGTGCAGATCTTGCCTCTCATAGAATTATGTAGAAGCACAGCGTTATGTATCCCAACTGTACTGTCTATACACACACAGGATGATTTTTTCTTTCTACACCCCTTCCTTTGTCTACACCTGTCAAAAGTGGGCACTCCATTGACATTCAACTACCTTAGGTGCTCCAGAAGAAAAGTATAAAAGTATAAAAATGAAGTATACATCATGAGCCCATAATATTAAGCTGAGCTGTAAATGGATATGGTCGACAATTTCTTTGAATAACTCCCTATGGTTGTAGAATGCTGGACTGTGTTGGATTGTGGTGTCGAGTTCAATTTTTTTTTTAACACTTGGTATATAACCCAGGCCCTGTGAATTCTGAGCATGCTCTCTACCACTGAACTGCATCTGCAGCCCAACTTCCTTCACCTAGATCAAATAATTGTTCTCCTCTGAGTCAGAGAATGAGGAAGAAAGATGATCAGGAAGCCTCATTTTCAACCCTTTTATTTTTTGTTATTCACAAGCTGATGTCACTCCCGGTTTTGAGACCAGTAATGCCTGTGATACTGGGAAAGCCTTCAGGTCACTGGTTTTCTTTTCTTCCTGATTGACTGACTGGCTGCTACAGCTGGTGCCTGTCCACATCAATTTTGCCAAATACGCCCTTTGTTTCTGAGTTGAGAGATTATAGAAACTCAGTCATCATAAGAAACATCAACCCTTCGCTCACTCTTGGGTCACTCACCCTGAGAATAGCTAGCTTCCTTGTCACACTAATCAAACTGTCCTGCCTGGGCAATATGGTGGTGAACACCTGTGATTGCAGTATATAAGAAGTGGAGGCAACAGAATCACCAACTCAAAGCCCAGCTAAAGAAGTTCAACCGCATAGCCAGACCCTGTCATAAGCATTAAAAAGGAAAGGAAAGAAAAAGGGAAGGGAAGGGAAGGGAAAGGAAGGGACTGGCAATGTATCTCAGTGTCAATGCCCTGGATTCAATCCTCCCTAACACCACCACCAAAAACACAATCACCCGCAGAACTGCTGCATGACTAGGGTGGCTCCTCCAAGCCTGGTGTCCAGAAGGCTGCTGTTCTGCCCAGCATCCTAATGCAAACCACTTTCAAGAACTCGCTCTTAAAATCCGTAAGATGGTGGAATTTGCTTTCATCCACCACTGTGATTTGGGGCATTTTTATGCAGAGCCTGTGGTGAAGACATACTCCAGACAGCGCATACCTGCATGCTTCCCAATCCTCTGAAGAGCTACTTTGACATAATAATGATTAATTCAGAAAAAAAAAGTGGTCATGATGCCAGATTGTCCTCAATTAGCTCTAGGATAGACAGCAGATTTTGGAAAAGTTAATCACATCTGCGAAGTCCATTTATCCATATTAGTATCATAGTCACAGGTTCTGAACAACCAGAATATCTTTGGGGAACCATTACTCATCCTACTGTGGATGTAAATGCTTGTTTATACAACACAGTTTGCACAGTTACAATCTGGAAAAGCTATTGTCTGCAAAGGCAACAATGCAGTTGTGAGTGTCCTTTGCTATTTTATTTTTCCTAAACAGCATCTTGAAAATACAGGATAAGAAGCTTCACAAGGATTCAGTTAGAATCAACATACTCTAGCAGGCATATTGCTCAATTTCTCAAAGGAAAAAATGACAAATAAACAGACATTGAATACTTGACATGTGTGGGTTTTTTTCCTTTATTTTACCTTTAATGACTAAAATAATTATCTTAAAGGCTATTTGGATGACTGGACTTATAAAAAGTTAGCCTTAATTTATCTTAGTAAAATTTTCCAAATGGGGCAGAGGAGATCGCTTGTATGCCTAAGTTCCTGCCTGGTTAAGTGCAAGGACCCAAATTCGAATCCCAGTACCTCATGCCATGCCAGCCCAAGAACCCCAGGAGCACAGTGCCAGCCCTGAAACTGGGTATAGTGGTGCACACTTATAATCCCAAAGCTGGGGAGGCTGAGACAGGAGGATCACTGTGAGTCTGAGCTGTAGTGAGACCCTGTACCAAATAAATAAATGAACAAATCTGTTTTTTAATGGCCTAAATGGTTCCCCTATTACACAGGGGAGCAGATACATAAATCTAAGCCAATGACTGTGTTGTGGTCCTGAACTCAGGACAGGAGCTGCCCATACTGTCATACGTTACTTAAAATAATGACCTGGTTTGAAAACCACAGTTTACAGAGAATACAAAAGATGATGAAGAGAAGAGAAAAGTGGCTGTAGAATTTCTGAAAAGAAGAGGAGTAGAGGATTGAATATATCAAACATGATGGCAGAAAATAATTCTGTATCCAGGGAACATGAAAATGAACCATTGCTCTCTATAACACACATTATAAATACCCAGGCTAAGGAAAATTTCAATAATTGAAAAAGGCTTCAAGAAAGGCTGAGAAACATTTGCTTAGAATCCACATGATCAATTAAATGCACAAATACCACAGTTGATGATAACCTCCTATAATTGATTTCATTTTTCTTTTTTTCCTTCTAAAAGCAGAAGTTAAGGGTTCACAATTTCAAATCCAGACATTCTTCTCCACAGAACTGCTGTGACAAGTTCAGCACAGTAAAATGTTTTTTGTGTCACGGAAAGACATAGAAATAGAATAAAAGGCAAGAATTCATATTCAAGCATTTTTATAAAGTGAACCTGCACACACTGCCTCTTGCATTTAGCACAGAGAATGATTACTGATTACGTGAATGCAGCTGTTTGAAGGAACAAGAAAGACCATTGTTTCTGTGTTCCTAGGATACACTTTTAAAGCAAGACTATGGACAGATACTTTATGTAGGTAGAATTCGGTCCCTTTAGCAGTCCAGTTCTCTGTATCTTATCAGATATCAGCACTGATACAAACACTACAATAGAAAAGATGTAGAATAGCAAGGAGCTCCCTCCTGCTGCTGTATAATCAATCTCACCCTCCCCTGCTATTAATCAGACCATTGATCTGCTTAGGACTCCAGGGTTAGGTTTTCCTAGAATTTCCTATAAATGCAAGCTCACGGTGAAGCTTTTGAGCCTTCCTTGTTTTCCTTCAACAATGTCTTTGCTGTGATTGACATATTGCTGTATATAATTCATTTCTATTATTGAATAATATTATCAAGGTACCTAAGAATATTGAATAGATTTAGTTTGGCCCACAGCGTGCTGAAACATTCATATGTTAAAAATTCAGACAATTAAAAAAGTAAAATTTGATAATTTTAATGTAAACATCTACTTATAAAACCATGATAGTGGGCTGGCTGGACATCTCAGTAAACTAAAGCATGTGTTTAGGCAGAGCTCAGCTGCCGGAGTTCAATCCCCAGCATGTCCTACTGGCCCTGCCCCAGGGGTAGGCTAAGATGGTGACTGGGACTGGGCATGGTGGCGTGTGCCTGTAATCCCAGCACTTGGAAGGCTGAAAACAGGAGAATCACTACGAGTCCAATTTTCATAATGATACCCTGGAGATCCTGTTGCAAATATATAAACAAACAAACACCATGAAAGTATTGAGCTGTGGACACACACATCAACCTGAAAAATTTCCTTGGGAACAATGGAATCTCTTCTTCAATTTACCTTCAAGCAACAACTGTCTGCCCTCCGGACAAAGAAGGGTGAGCCTCGAGATTATGCGCTTTGGAAGATGAGGGCCTGGTTTGCTTTTGTTCAGGGTATCACATCCCAGGCTGGTGTTTGTTTGACAAGAGTTTGTGCTGAGCTCCATCTTCTGTCATCTAGGTCCTGGAAAACTCATTCAGTGTAATTGTTTTTAAACCCATCTATGTCATAACTTATTCATAGTTAATTCGTTTTCATTGCACAGTAGGATACCAAATACTTTACCCTACTAATGTAACAGAACTTGTTTGTCAATTTACTTATTATTTCATTATACTTCCAATTTCTGCCTAACAGAAATGAGTGTTCTATGCACATTTATGTGCACACAGAAATATGGATATTTTCTTTTACTTCTCTAGATAACTACTTAAAAGTAGATTGACTGGATGCTATGGAAGGAGAACATCTAAGAATCAGCCAAATTGCTTTCCAAATGGCAGCATTTGCATATCCGGTATTAGTGAATCAGAGTTTTTGTTTCTCCAGTTTTTTTTCCAAGAACAAATATGGTAACACATTTAAACTTTATTCATCCTCCTTTGTATGTAGAAATATGTCACTGTGGCTTTAATTTTCATTACTGTCACAGTTCCTGGTGTTCTAACATCTTTAAATGTATTATTTGTCATTTCCATAACTTTTTGAAATATATACTAAAATTTTTGTTTCTAAGCATGAAGTACTATTGTTTTTACACTTATACAGAGATTAACTTTCCTTTCACTTCAGTAATATCTTTCAATATTTCCTATAATATGGATGTGCACAGATTATTTTACATGATAAAATTATTGTAGATTTCATTTTATCATCTTAATAGCTACAGTTTCATTAGTGTTTAGATTTTGCTGTACTGCTTAAAATATGTGATCTATCTATCTATCTATCATCTATCTATCTATATCTACTAGTAACTTATGCCACTCAATGATATTATATACATTTCCTTAAATACATTAAAATAGAAACTTTTTTGTGGGTTTTCTTACATTTTTAACTTTTACATGTGTCATAAGCCTTGTATTTCCTTAATAGATTTATATTTTTCAGCCAATTGTTTTTAAGATTTTTATAAAATTTATATTATATGTAATTATATATGCTGCAGATAATTACATATTTATGTTACATTACATACATTAGTATATATTTTACATATATATATATATATATATATATATACTCACACATATATATGTATACATATCCAGATGCCCCTTAACTTATGTTGAGGCTGTCTCCTAACATCATAACATTATAACATTTTTCTGCAGTTGGTCAGAATCATTGACTGGAAAGCTAATTTTTACTAAACCAATGAATACCTTGCATGAACACATGCTTGGTATGATGGGATGTGAAAGTACAAAACCAGTATCTACACAGTGATGAACCTATGACACAGGTGCTTAGCAGCTGCCTCTGTTACTGAAAGCTCTAAAAAAAATTGTCACCACTGATCTGAAACATGCTCATAATGGAGTAGAGTTAACCAGCCAATCATGTAACTTATTTCCTGCTATTATCTGGCATCAATAAAAGAATATCTCAGAGCAACTTGCTTGCCTAGGAAAATATTCTAATTCATATTGGAAGTAGAGTTTTCTTACTAATAAGGTATGGGTTTCATACTATTGGAAATTTTTAAAAAATCCTGATGTTGAGTTACCCTATAGGGAACCACATGTGTATCTGTTCTTCCTGTAGCAGTTCATTTATTTGTGTAGAACTAAGTCTCTGACTTCATATTTCTTTGCTCTGAAAATGTTCTTTTTACATTCCTTGTAGCACATATATGTTAAAAATCGATGTTCTTTGCTTTTGTTTTTTCTGAAAAACTACATTTTACTCTCATTTGGAAACATACTTTTTTCTGGATGTAGAATTTTGGGTTGACAGAATGTTTCTTTGTGTACTTTAAATCTGTTCTGCTTTGTAGATAAACAATTGATAATGACAAGTCAATTACATCACATAGTTTTGCTTCTCTCCTGTTGTGTTTCATTTCTTGGCAAACTGTTTAGAAGTGAGTGTGTGTGTATGTGTGTGTGTGTGTGTGTGTGTGTGTTTTGTTTTCAAATAACAATGGTACTGATGGTATTGCTGTTTGCTTTAGAAGTAGAATTGAAACAGCTTAAGAATAATACTGACGAAAATTTTAAAAACTGAAATAACAAAAGAAAAGTCCCAAACTAAACAACACATTAGAACCAAAGATTTAAGAGCTAGGGGATACCATTAGACTGCTGTTTGTCAGTTTCACCACATAAGTGATGGATTAATATCTATAGATTCAACCAGGTGATCAAAGAAAAGATGCTGCAAAGGCACCTTAATGTGCTCAAACTCTTTCTCTTATTTCTGTTCCCCAAGCAAAGCAGCATAAAATCAACACAGAATGCATCTTAATAGTGTTTTATGGATTCTGAGTAATTTAGAAGTGAGTTAAAGTTTGTGAAAGGATAAACATTCATGTTGATTTGTGTGTGTGCGTGTGTGTGTGTGTGTGTGTGTGTGTGTGTGTGTGTGTAAAACATTAATTGGGTACCAGAAAAAAACATCTAAGAATATGAACAAATAATACTTTAAAATATAGTTGAAGAAATTTTCTAAAAAATATTGATGATCAACTTGGATATTCAAAAATTCCAATACTACTGGGCAGGATAAATGTAGCTGTCCCTTTGGAGTCTGTTGGGTCTGTGTCCAGTTCTGTGCCCAACACAACCATTTGCTTAATAATCTCCTCAGGTGTTTCAGCTTAAAATTATTTACCATTTGTAAATTTTGAATTTCTTACAAGCCAATTGACTCACTCTCATAATTTTTCTTCCACAAAAAAGAGTAAAAGGAAAATTTCAACACTTGAGTATTACATTTTTCATGCCTTTATCGTGGTTATTTTAAAGTCCCTATCTAGCAGTTTTTCTTCTAGATATTTTTCTACCCCAGTTCTCTCTGTACTGAGTCTGTTTTCTAAGATAGATAGATAGATAGATAGATAGATAGATAGATAGATAGATAGATAGATAGACAGACAGACAGACAGACAGATAGATGATAGAAAGTTGTTATTGTTGCTGTTGTTTGTTTGTATCAGGGATAGAGCTCAGTACCTTGCACTTCCCAGGCAGGAGCTTATGCCTCTGAGTTATTACACAGCATTTCTTAAATGTTTGAGTCACAAGATTTGACATGCCTAGACACATGGTAAACTGATATTTATCTCACTTTCTGTCTTCATTTGGCTCATTAATTAATCACTTTGAAGAGAATGGCTATTAGGATCGGCAATGTACAGTGCCAATTTTAGATCTATTCTTCCCAAATTGAAACTCAGAATAATTACAAGTTAAAATTATGTGTAATATAAAGTTGTTTCCATTGTGGAATATGTTGTCCTTGCTTCTGCTGTTCTTGTTGCATTCTTCTCATGAGAACTTAGTTAAGTTGTATCTATTAAAAACATGGTCCTCTAGACCATAATTTTGAACATTTGCACTTATACCTGTCTGTCCACTCATACTTTTAAGAAGTTGCAAATTAAGCCTTATCCCTATCTTAGCTAACATCCCTCCAACCACCTTGAAGGTGGCCCCCTGAAAGCCACTAGAAGGGCCATGGGGTATCTGAGGTCAATGCTACAGCTGACCCACTGAGATGGTAGCTCAGGTGGGCTGTTGTCTGGGCTGCTGGACAACTAAACACTGCCTTAACAATTCTGAAGAGTGATTTTTCCTGGGATGATATGACAGGAAAATTTCTTACTTCCCTACTAAACTTTTCCAACTTAACATTGTCAAGCAAATCCAGTTAATTATTCAACACACAAAAGTGAAAAGAAGTTTATGAATTCGCAAACTAGGATCTTTCATGGACAGGTTTATAATCAACCCCATGGCCAACATTAAATAGAAATGTGTGGTTGCTAGAAAGTCAGAACAGATTTATGTGATTTATTAATTTCTGCTCTTTTTATCTTTCTAGTAGGAAAACACTCCATATCTATGTTACTGTATTATAATAGAGTCATATTAATGCATTTCCAAAAAATAGCATAAATAACTCATTGTAGCTCACAGTCAACATATAATTTATAGTATTCTCCCTTAGACCATTTGTGGCTGTGATTTTCTGGTAGCATATGAAATAAACATTCTGTATGAAATAAACATAGAGTCCATCACCACACACACACACACATTATACTCACATGTGAAAATGTGGATTTACAAAGGATAATATCAGTAAGTATTTCCATTCCCAATGAGTAGAAAAAAAAGTAAAAGGAAAGAAGAGAGCTGCATGGGCAGGATTCAATACTTGCTAGCAATGATGTCAGCCATAAACCATAAGCCTTTCACCTAGAGGAGGCTGTAGAAAATGATGAGGCTAAGAAAGGTGAATTCCTCCTTTATTGTTGTCTGGGGCATCACACGCAAGAGATTATCAAGTCTCCACTCTCATTGCTACTGTTAATATCTCATCTAGGTTGCCCAGAGTCATCACTGGAGGAGACTGCACATACTGAAAAGAGTGAACAGCAGACAGAAGGCTGGAGAGCACTGAAGAAGCATGCGTCTTCTCCTCAGTTATTCCATATTGTGAGATGGGGAGGACCAGCGAGAAAGTTGAATTGGAATATGAGGATTATACTATAAACCCCAGCATCGGGCACATCATAGGGTCCCACGTGTTAGCATGTGTGAGGCAGCATTGAATTAAAGAAAAAAAAATGGAAAAGGGTAGCAGATCTATTTACTGGGTAGTTTTATGATCCAGAGCCTTGGCTTCTGTGTTCAAGGTTAAGCTTTTCTATCTGCATTATTTCTTCCAAAACTACACAAAGTCAACATGAAAAGCCCTCCTATGAGATTCCTCTGCAGCTGTCTTTGAAAAGCCAATAATAGTTGCTAATCTGTTGTCTCAGCATGGGACCAAGATGAAGGCCAAGGCATGGAATGGGTCTGTCTTTGTCAGTCATTATATTTCACTTCAGAAATCTGTGAGAAAGAAACCTGTGGATATGAAAATACTTTGAAGGGACATTCATTATAATTAATTTTAACCTCCTCACTATGTACAAAAGATTAGAGAAATTAAATAATTTCTCAGCGTTATTTTGCTAATTGTAACACTTTCAATTTTAGCTCTTTTTTGCAGGAAAATTATCTTAAGCAGTTGTCTCTCTTATCTCTTTTACATGACATTGTTCCTTTCTCCCAAACTTTTCTGCCATAAAATAACTCACTATTTTGTCAGTGTGGTAGTACCTTTGTATACAATAGCAGAATGCACAGTTTTATTATTCATTAGTGGTACAGGGCTAGAAATTCATTAATGTTATTTTTATCCTAAATTTTCACCCAAAGAAGAGCTGTGGTGGTTTGACAGCTGAGGAAATGCTCTACCATTAAGAATAATTTGGGGACTGGGGAGATGGCTCAGTGGAATAAATGCTTCCCTGGCAAGTGCAAGGGTCTGAGTTCAATCCCTGTTCCACCAAAAGAAATAATAATTTTGATTTCATACAGATTGTCAGCATTTTAATCCTGATATTTCTCTGTACTATGTGGGTAATAAGAAATTATTCAGTTTATTATTCATAATGCACAGCAGGTGTCAATGATCAAGGGTCCTAAGGGTGATATGTCCTTAACGGATTTGGTTATACCCAAGTAAAATGATTTCTTTTCAAATTTGAAAGTAGTTGACTCTGTATGTAGAACACCATTTACTTTCTGAATTCTATATTTGCCTATAATATAACTTAAATATAAGCCTGAATTTAGAGAAGTGCATATTGCAACAGAAAAACCCTTAAAATATGTCAACAATGTTGTCCTTTTTAATCAGTCATTCCCTATCATGGTCCCCATAGTCTCGGAGGTGTGGCAGCTGTATTCTGACTACTATTACATGTCATGGCTACATACCACACAGCACACAAGCTTTGCTTTCAAGACTTGTGTGTGTACCCAGCAACACAAAACCTGAAATTCAGAAATAATACTTATGCTGATCCTCAAACTAGGGTCTCCAAAGTAACAAGTACACCTCATTTGTATATTTACTTCAATCATTTTATATAAATGTACACTTCCTATGGAAAACTCTATGTAGTAGACTCATTTTGCCTCTTAGCAACTTAAAGAAGGAAAGACTTATTTTGCTTGTGACTTCAGAGGGTTCAATTCTGAGGCAGCTGGCTCCAAAACAGGAAGAGCATGGGGGCCTGCATGGAGGAGAGTTGCTCAGTCTCTGGCAGCTGGCAAGTGGAGAGAGGATGAACAAGGATGAGCTTGGAAAGAGTATGCCCTTCCAGTGACCCAACATCCACAGAGCCCATCCCTGAACAATGCATTCAGTTATGAATTCAGTAAGGGAACCCTATGGCTCTATCACGGTGCAAAAGCCATACTTTGAACACATTGCACTTTGGGGGAAGACCATCATCCTTGGTGATAACCCTTAGTATTAACATATGTATGTATTTGAAAATTAGGTTATATTGCAAACCATCAAAAATCTAGTGGCTTATTTCACATGTTCTGAATCAAATCCATAGCAAATGTCTGGATCTACATTGAATATACTCATTTATTTTTGTACCATAGCGATACTGACTGTGGCAGGTATACAAGGATGAAATGAAAACCAACTTGTGTTTGCATTTATGCTTTAATACTAACCCAATTCCACACATAATAATCGACTCTTAAAATCTCATTGATAAGTATGTCATGTAACATCATATGATGCTAAAGGACCCAGGAAACAATTGGTATTCATTTCTGGGAGAGCAAAGAAATGGCACCAGGATCCATGTCAGGTACAGCTGTAATGATTCCAGATCTTACTTAACAGATCCAGGCAAGAAGCTAGGATCTTAACTGTTGATGTGTCATAGGGCTGGATAACTAGTTGTGTTTAGAAAGACATTAATGTGTTGCTTAATGTATAGTCAGATCAGACTCATGAGCGTTCGAGTCATAAATGTGCACAGGGATACAGTATACAATGCACGAGTGCACTGCATAGCACTGGCTTTGATTTGTCAGATTGCAAAGGAAAGTGAATTACCAACTTTCTCCTGAAATGAAACTCCTTTGTGGATCAGGCACCTTTTTGTAGTTTTTGGTTTGAGCTTCAATTCAATATTTATAAGCACATTTACATTCATGTCAATATCGTAGTGGTTCTGTACTATAACAGAGATCAATAGTTGCAATATGTATTTCAGACTGTGCAAAAACATTTCCTAAGTAGCCAGTCTTTCAGATTTGACATTCTGTTGGTCAGTGCTTAAAGCTTATGGTTGTATGTCATATAATAATAATCACTACCATGTCTTGATTAGTCTCTGATACTTCTCATATAGGGATGGTATAAGCTCTATCTCAGAATTCTAAGACTTGATGATCGGGCGGTTTTCTTTAAAACAACTCAGACATTCTTTGTTTTATATATTTTATCTACATATGTTTTTAGTGCATGCAGTTCAAACCATTTTGGGGAGGGGGCATGCGGAGATGATACTGCTTGATTCTTTTTTAATTCAGCCCCCCCCCCAGCCACCTCTCTTGCTCCTCCTCTAATTCTGCTTTCTTCATCTTCATTCTTGATATTGTCAATCTTGGTTCATGTTTATGACACACAATGTTTACATTCACTAGAGTTATCAGGTTACTCTGCACAGCTTTTTTTTTTTTTTAATTCTGCTTATTTCCTCTTCTGTTTCATCATGTGGACCCCTTACCATAGCAAATATAATGCTGATTGACTGAATTTTTGATGAAAACCTGTGAAGTTATGTGGTAAAACCATTTGTAGCAACTTAATTAAGATTAAGTATGTTTCTTAGATGCTTACTGACTGTATATTAGATACTAATGAGCTATTTGTTATGGTGATGAGCATATTATTCAAATTGACTCTCTGTTTAAATGGGACAGCACAAATAATGTCCATCACTTAAAATTGTATGTGACGGTAATATGAGTATGATGTTGTGGGTCTAAAGGTATTTAGTCTCTCTGGGGCTGTAGAAGAAAACTCAAACAGCAGAAAGAATATAAACTGGGTGCAAAGTGTATGCTTAATTTCACCAAGTCCATAAAGAACAGAATTTACTTCTATCCCAGAATAAGTAATTTCAAACTTCACATTTACTTAGTTCTAATTCTTCATCTTAATGATGATAAAATTGAAGGCCAGAGAGGTTATGGGACATAGCCAAACTCTCATGAAGATTTTGAGATATGGCTTGGATAGAAAACCAAAAATATTTGAAAATGATTATCTCTGCTATATTATTTTACAAATTTTAATGTGAAATAAAGTTAATGGTTTTCTTCTGTTAAGCCATTCATTGTTCCTTTCTTCTTAATGATTATGTAAAAAATAGAAATGTGTATTTTTGGTGTGTGTCTGCCTGCCCCTCCTCTGTGTGAACCGTGGTGGATTTTGCTAAGCAGAAATTCCCTTACCTTTCATAACAGTTGCTATATGAAGAAGCAAACGATATAACTCTGTTCCCTAAGATGCCAGAACAAGACTTTTGAGGATATTTTTTTTGGTTGGACTTTTGCTGATGAAAACAGAAGCACACTTCATCAGTCTGAGTACATCATTCATTTTCCTCATTTCTGTATCAAAATATGCCACACCCGCAAATTAAAGAAAGAGTGCTTTATTCAGTCTCATGGTAGAGTTCATAGTTAGCCAGCCACCAGGCAGGAAGGCATGGTTCAAGGGCAGCTGCTCTTGACATGGCACTCAGGAAACGGACAGAGAAAGAAAGATTCAAGGGGGGAGCCTTTCTGGTCTCGGCAACCCACCTCTTCTGGGCAGAGAGCTCCCCCTTAACAACAGTTCAGCTCCACGCCTTCATAATCCAGTCCCCTTCAAACACTCCCACCTCTGAGTGCTGAGGTTTGTAGAGACATCCAGATGAAAACACAACACTCTATTACAGCAGACAAAAGTAACAGAACCAGAAAAATACATGTAACAATATTTATTGAAAGAACTGGCTTATGCAGTTGTGGGAGAGCATTAGGAAATAAAAATTTCATAGGAAAACCAACTGGGAAAGGGAACCCAGAACTTCTCAGGCAGGAGTAGATTCTGTAGTCCACAGCTGACATATTTCTTTCTTGGAGAGTCTTCCTGTCTATTGTGAAGTATTTTGGTGGAGTTGGATGGATCCTTTTCAGGATAGCCAGGATCATTGGCTCATCATAAAATTAACTGACTACAGGGACTAATCTTATTTATTGAATACTTCTCACAGCCACATGCAGGTCAGTGCTCATGAAAAGCTCAGTACTTGTTCCAGTCTGCTTGGCCAGACTGGAACAGAAACTGACTGCCGCCCCTAAGTAAAAGAAAGTCTTCCTGGGGTGTCCACCTGCCATGCTTGAGTATTTACCAGTCACCTTGTACTCAGTGAGTTGATTACAACACCGTGGCGAAGATGTCAGGCGAGAGGTAAAAAGCTCTGTGGTCTCTGTGGCCTTGGAGACACTGATTAGTACTGACCCAGCTAATACTGGAGCTACTTTCAGAAAATGAAGCATCCTTTCACTTTAAATCTCTCAAAGTCAGAACTTGGTGTTGTTTAAAGCTAAGAATATCCTATCATACCTTACTGTAGGCCACCCATTAAAAAATCTTCAATACAAATGATAAAATTGAAACACTTGAAAAATTACCATGTTCTTGCATTAATTTTTCTCTTGAACTTTGCCCAGAGATATACCAGGATATGAAAGTAGTTTTTCCCTAATTTGAAAACTTCAGCCTACTTTCTGGTCTTAATTGGCTTAATTGTAGAATTCCAGCATGCTCTGTAGCAAGTTGTTTGATTAGTTAACACTGATTTGAGGTCTCTCATTAACTGCACATGCCCTCGGGATATGTTCATTAGCTAAGTCCAAAGGCCTCTTATCCGCATGCAGTTTCAGTTTGAAGTTAAAAAGTAAAAGTTAGGAAGTTTAAAGTAACAGTTTTGAAGTGTGTTAAGCAAAAGTGATTGCATGAGTCCTGGAAGGAGTTCACTGTAGGTTTTTGTGGCTCACTGAGGAGAAAAGTGCGAAATATCAGAACATCAGCTCTCCACTATCCGTAGTGCAGACAGAAAAACAATACAAAGTCAACTGTAACTCATCTAGAGCTACAGATACTATATCCATGAAGCGATGTGTCCTACTTTAATGGTGGGATTTCTTGTCTACACGAGATTGATTTATAGGAATAACAAAGTCTTTATTAATTAGATGATGTACAAATGCTCACCCCAAGAGTTGGAAGCAGGCATGGGTCCAGTTCTTTGTCCTCCTTTAACTTATAGAGTTTCCAAGGTTGCTATGGCTACCAGGCTGGAATGTTGTGCTTACTTATGCAGGTGGGGGTCATAGCCCAGGCACTGAGATTTATGGCTACATATCGGCATATGGTCTGGCTCTTACTTTTTTAGCTTGGTCCTGCTTATTCCCTTAACTCTTCCATGTTTGTGAAGTTTTATCAAGTCAGGGAAAAGACTGGATGGAGGATGGGGCAATTTAGTCAAGGCCAAATGGGGAAACCTAGCTCAACTTACCCCATCATTAGAGCATAGCAGGCAGGGATCAAACTGAGTTGATTTCTGCCTCAGTCTCTCCTACTTGAAAGGTGAATAAAATACTACGCTAGAGCTATTTTGGCTTAGAAAGCCATCTCCTACATACCCCTCAGGCAGAAATATTTTTTAAAAGAAATATAAGTCTTGAAAGGAGATAATGTCCCCCTGGATTGAAACTCAAAATGGCAAAAAGTATTTGAAATTTTTAAAAAAGAGCTGCTAAGGGCCCCTACTCTGGCTTTACATGATATCATTAAGCCCTTTCAACTATTTGTTCATGAAACAAACAAACAAAAAAATGAGTTGGAAGAGGAATGTTAACTCAGACCTTGGGGCTATGAAAGTGCCCTGTAGCCTACCTCCCAAAGACTGGACTATGTGGTGGCAGCGTGGTCATCATGCTTACAGGCCACTGTAGCAGCTGCTGTACTGCTAAAGTAGTCTGACAAATTATCTCTGCAACAGAAGTTAAGTGCGTCTATCTAAAAATGGTGGCTTGTACCTTATTTTATATTCACTGTTATCCTTTATCACTATCAGATTGGCCTGTCTAATCATAACCCATGTATTTAGAAAAAACACAAATTTCAGAGATCCCAAGAGGTGAGATTCTGTGTAGCTGAGTACCGGGTCTCTAGGCTCAAAAGCATGTTCAGGGTCATGATGAGGGAAAGTGTGGTATTTTAAGTTTATTTTGTTCTTTTAAAGTCCTTTGTGATGTCTGCAGTTGCCGCTTAAGGTTCAGAATCCCAATGTCCCATAGTCCCTCCAGCACCAGCACCAAGGATGGTGGCCTTCCCAAAAGGATTTCAAAAGAAGTGAGCCCACCCTGGCATGGGCTGTAATGCAACCACAGCAGGACCATCAGAAGGCTAAACACCCCCTTTGAATCTGCATCTTGCACAGTTTGGGCAGAGTGCTCCTTAGGGTATGATTTTGTCATTCTGTTTGTCCCAAGATTTGGGGCCAGTAAGCAGTACATAGCTTCCATTTTAAGTCCAGAACAGAGGAAAGCCTCTGAACTGCTCTACTCAGAAGGCCCATTATCTAAGCCTACCATGATGGGTAACGTATGCTGGGGAAGGATCAGCTCCATCAATATTTTTATAACCTCTTTGGAGGTCTTAGTTTTGGTGGGCATGGCTTCTACCCATCCTAAGTAGGTGCAAAGAAGCACAACAAATACTTTTTGCTTTCAACAGCAGACTTTATCTCAGTAAAGTCCACTTCAACATCTTTAAAAGGGAGGGTACGACTAGTTCATACTTTGGGCAAGAAACTTGGTTGTTATTAGCACAAGTCACACATGTGCTGGGTGGCTACTAAAGCACACAGAGTTCAAAGTCTGGATATATAAAAAATAATGATCAAAAAGTTCCACCACAGCTGTCTTGCCCAGGTGGGTCATGTTACATTGTTTCTGAATCATAAAATGTCCCCTTTTCTGACAACTCTTCAGAGTTGGCCCATAATAACTCAGTCTCAGAATACATAGGTGGCTGAAGGAGTGGCAATACTCTGACATGTGTCGTTCACAGCAGCCTGCTTTGCTGCCAAATCAATAGCCCTATTGTCTTGGGCATCAGTGGAATATCCTTTTAGATGTCCAAGTCAGGATATCACTGCCATCTGAATGGGCCACCATACTCTTGGTAATAGGTTTAAGATCTCTCTTGTGAGTTTTTAATATCTCTTTCTCCTGTGGTTAGGTAGCTTCTTTCCTGATAGATGGAACTATGTATATGTAAAGAGACAAACACATATCTGGAGTCTGTAAAGACATTTGACCTCTTGTCCTTCCCAATTTTAAATCCCTGGTAGGTGCGATTAGCTCTGCCTTTTGTGCTGAAGTTCCTGGAGGAAGTGCTCCTGAGAGCACTGTCCATTCCTCAGTCACAATCACTGCTCCAGCTCTATGTACCCCATCCATTCCCATACTATTTTCATCCAAGAGTAGAACAAAGGTCCCTGTCTTGGGCAGGCATGTCCTGAAGATCACGTCTTGCAGAATAGACAGTCCCCATGGTCTCCAAGCAATCACGTTTTGGGAGTTCCAATGATATTGGCAGAAGGGAAGCAGGGTTGGCAGCCTGTACAATCTTAAGAGTTGAATGTGAGCCCTCAAAGAGGGCTTTCTGGTGCTAGTCCACCATGGCACTGCAGCAGCATTTCTACCACATGGGGCATGAAAATACTCAACTTCTGTTGCAGGGTGAATTTGTCAGATTCCTCTACCAATACAGCTGCTGCTGTAGTGACCCGCAAGCATTATGGCCATGCTGCTACCACATAGTCCAATCTTTTGGGCAGATAGGCTGCAGCACATTTTCATAGCCCTAAAGTCTGAGTTCAGATTCCTCTTGCAACTCTTTTTTGTTTGTTTGTTTGTTTGTTTGCTTCATGAACAAATAGTTGAAAAGGCTTAGCGATATCAGGTAAAACCAGAGTAGGGTCACTTAACAGCTTTTCTTAAAATCTCAAATACTTTTTACCATTCTGAGTTTCAGCCCAAGGGAAGGCTGCTACTTCCTTTCAGGGCTTTATACGGGGATTAGCAGTAGAAGCAAATTCAGTACCCACAGATGACAAAACCACCATTCCCAGGTACTCCCAAGATTTTTTGGGGTGCTCAGCTCCTCTAGCCCTTGAATAGCTAGGGTTTCAGAGCTCGAGAGAGCATGTGCCCCTCCCCCCCAGGGTGAACCTAAGAAATTTCAGTCTGATCACATATTTTGAGCCTTTTTCTTAGAGACCCCATGCCCCTTATTTTGTAACATCTCTATTAGCTTTTTGTTCCTCCTTACATAACTCCTGGTCTTGGTGGCCAACATTGGATCATTTACATATTGCAGGAGAGAAACATCAGGATTATTTGTTACCAAAAGGAACAAGATCTTTTGATAAGGCTTTTTCCAAAAAATGTAGGTGAATTTAAAATTCTTGGGAAGTCATGTATACTTCAAGTGGCACTTGTGTCATTCTGTGTCCCCCTGTTTAAAGGCAAACAGTTCTTGGGAAGTGGCTGACAAAGTAACACTGAAGAATGTATCTTTAAATCGAACACAGTGTACCTGATACAGTTACAAGGGAGCAGACTTAAACACCTTAAAATATAAAATGTGAGGGCTGGGGAGATGGCTTAGTGGAATAAGCACTTCCCTGGCAAGCTCAAGGGCCTGAGTTCAGGTCCTGGTTCCACCAAAAACAACCAAAAAGAAAAAAACAAAAGAAAAGAAAACAAGAAAAAGCTATATATGTAGTGTGTGACCAGAGATCTCTGATTTCTTATCAACCATGTACATTTTAGTAGTTAAATCTCTGTAGAATGTTAACAGATAGCAGGTATACATTTACAGAGTTTGTCATCAATAGTTACACATAGCAGTGTTACATAGCAGTCAGGATGAAATGCCCATTTTAGTTAGCATACAGATTGCATATGACTTGTTAGAAAATTATCTTTTAGGGGCCGAGGAGATGGCTCAGGAGAATAACAACTTCCCTGGCAAGTGCAAGGGCCTGAGTTCAATCCCCATTTCCAAAAAACAAAAGCAAAAAAAAAAAAAAAAAAATTAAAAGAAAAAGAAAATTATCATTTGATTATCACATGCTACCTTAACATGAATTTTCTATTACAGATATTTGAAGCATAGAAGAAAGGCATATGTTAAACCTAGAGAAAATATCACTAAGCAATATCAGCTTTATATAATACTCTTCATTTGGAGATCCTGAATGCATTTAACAAATTATAACTCAGGAGAAAGCAGTACTTAAGTCTATTTCAAGACTGAAATAACAGGAATGCCTCTTTATGGAAAGACAAGCAAATACATGGAACACACAAAAGACATTTTTTGAAAACCAGAATGCATTAAATATACTTCTGACCAGATTAAGTTATAATAACCTTCTAGGTTTGTAATTATAAAAATTGGAGGAAGTTCCAAGAAAGAACTTGAGCTTGTTAGAACTTCTCATAGCTCAATTAGCAGTAATACCTTATAAGAAGAATTTGAAAAATATAAACGCCTCTTATATATACTTAATACTTAGCATTTTAATATCTGCAACTTTTTGTTTAGTGAAACTCGTCAAAGTTAATAGCCTTTTTGGCCTTTAGGTATTGTCTCAAAAATGTACATCTTACCAATGTTATTACTGGGGGAACTGTTGACATAGTTTTATTAGAGTTTAAAGTCTTAGAGGCTCTCTCTCTCTCTCTCTCTCTCTCTCTCTCACAGACACACACACACACACACACACACACACACACACACACACACACACACTGGCAGCTAATGTTCCAGGGTTGAGACTTAGACAGAGACTGTTTACCTCATGAATCTGAAACCTTCTCTGATTTCAGCATACACTTTCTTGAAACTTCCTTTATTCCATCATACACACTCTTTCCTTTTCCTCTCTAGCAGCTTTGGACATTTTCACTTGAAATGCCCCTTCTCTCTACTTTATAGGCTGTCAGCATCATTTCTTTTCTTTTTTTTCCCAAACTCCGATTGCATGTTTTATTTAAACAGAAAATCTGTTACTTAAAAGGTGATCTGATTTTGGGCCAGCCACTTTGCCACCATCCTGGGGATCACTTGTGGCCATTCTGCATCCTGATTGGCCAGTTCAATGTCTGCTGAATAGGGAGCAAAACAATCAGGGTGCTGACGAGATTTTCATGAAGTACAATTCAAGATTTGTTAGCAATGTGTAACTCTAGCGCCATGCTTGGAATGCCTGTCATTCTGGTCTTCTAAATAAGTACTGCTTCTAATGTCATGTCAGTTGCTGCTATACTGTCTTCCAAGTAAATGTTTGTTTAAAAAAGGGTAATAAATGAAAACAAGTGAGAAGAAAAATGTCATAGGACTGTCCTGCTACAACAACATATATGGTTAGATTTCTAAATTTCTGTATAAAATATGTAATTATTTATTCCTGTTTTTATATATTTTTTTACTTTTTTCTTCATTCTGTAGGATTTAAAGTTTAGCATACCAGTACTTGATGAAAAATACCTGTTGTATGCTATGTCTAAGATGTTTGATCTTCAGACAGATAGTCAGGTGAAGCTCAGCTGCCTATGTTTCAGGGTGATAATATCACAAAGCTTCTCTTCTAGAGGGTTAACAACTTAAGTTCACAGACAAAAAATTAGAGAAAAAGAAGGGCTAGAAGTCTAGCTAACGTTTTGGCTCTAGGTATTCAAGGTCAGTGAGGACTCAGGACATAAGAGAACTGCTACTGTAACATGATATAACTCAGTGGTGCCCTAAATTCTCTTATCAAGGACAGTATAGGGCCATAGAGGGAAGGTGGCAGCCTCTCCAGTGTTGGCTCCGTTGTTTAGGTGTCTGCCTAAGCAAAGCAGGCAGGCTTAGGGTACTGTGGTTCGACCCAGATATCCTCAAGCCAAACCAGACCTGCCCTGAAGGCATCCTGAGGCTGCAAAACTATCCCTTTCCTTTCTATATTTTCATTCTGTATTATCCCTAATGTGAAGTACTCCATGAATAGCTCTGATTAACTAAGACAAATTTATTCCTGCAGACTTTTCCAGTTTTGTAGCTGTGGTGGATACCATTGGAAGCACAGGCAGGGGAATGAGACATAGAATCCCCTTCTTGTAGCTGCAATGGGAGACGAGGTGCCAAAGAGGCCAGAGAGAAAAGAGAGGTGAGCAGCAAGCTCCACCAGAAAGGGCAGACAGTTAAGGGCCCATGAGCTGGGCTAGTGAGCTCGTGGGCTATTGTAACCATGCTCACCTCAACAGCAGAGGGAGGAGAAGTGTAGAGAAAGAGATAGCTCAGAAGGTAAAGGGAGACCAGCAGCTGGGCTCTGGCTGCTGAAGTTCCACGGTGCCACAGCACTCAGGCTGAGAACAGAAATCCCAAAAGCACTCCTACTTGATTTACATAAGAAGCAAAATGTAAGGCTAACATAGTTTTGAGTAATCATAACAAAGTAAAGCAACAGGGTTTGAGTTTTTCTGAGTTTTTAAATAAATAGGTTCAAATGACAGAAAGGGCAAAAGCAAGACATTTAGAACTCACCAGTCCAGATAACTGATTTGAGTGCAATATGAGAATGGAAGCCCATTAGGAAATGCAGCTACACTGGGAAAGACACAGAGCAAACAATTCAGACAGCAAAGCAAATGAGCAACACATCTTGGGAAAGAATTTGCCTTCTTTCTTCATAGTCTCTTTTCTTTCTTTCTCTATAACCTCTTTTTTCACAAATTTAAACTCTCAGCTGGATTTCAGATCAAAACAAACACAGATTCAGCCTCTGCAACAAACTTTTCATTGCCTCAAGAGAAAATAAATGCAGGAATATTCATCTGCGAGAAAAATGAACCTCTTGCAGCTTCTCAGTCCTAGAGAAAACAAAATGCCAATGGCTTTCAGGAATACCCATCTGAGAGAGAGTGACATGAATCACCCACGCCTGAAATTTAGGGCCCACAGAGAAAACCAGCCTCAAGAGAGGAACAAGAGCCAATCAGGTCTTACCTAGGTCAGAGAGGAGACTGTTTTTTTCTCTCTATGCTGCAGTTTTTGATTCCCAGCCACTTTGTGACAGTTAGCTGAAAGCAACTATGGTGAACAAAAACTGCCCAAGAGTGGCTCACAGGCCTGGACATCAAGTGGGCTTTTAGGCATGTCTTGCATGTCTTGCATGTGGGCACCCTGGAGCAATACCAATAATGTAAGGTTGAGAATTCTTGTCCTTGTAAGACCGAATTATGTGAATAGCAGAGCATTCATTAGTGAGCCATTGCACGTTGTGTCCCCCAAGAATTGGAAGTATGCATGTGCCCAATTCTTTGTACCCCTTCAGTTTATGTAGAACCCTAGCTTGCTATGGCTACTGGGCTGGAGTATCGTGCCTACCTATGCACACAGGGCCCCACTCAAGGCATTGAGATTTATGGCTTTATATGGGTATATGGTCTGGTACTTTATTTTTATTTTTTGTATTTTAAGGAAGGATCTACAGGATGTTCATAGTCTCACCACTCAATTGCACTAATAGTGATCCACCTGTTTAGAGCTTCCCAAGAGCTGGGATTACAGGCATGTACCAGCATGCCCAGTCTCAATTGCCATCTCAACACAGCCCAGGGTCAGGGCTGGCACGGTAGGCCCAGGCATCAAACCCCCAGACCTTGAGCCTGCTTGAAGGCTTTTTAATCCACTGAGCTATTTGGCCATCCCTTCTTACTTTATTAATTGGTCCTGCTTCTTGCCTTATTTTTCCATGTTTTTAAAGTTTTAACAAGACAAGGGAAGGAGTGGAGGATAGGACAATTTAGGCAAGGCCAGATGGGGAGACCTAGCTCAGCTTTCCCCCCATCATTGGAACATAGCATTCAGGAGTCAACAGAGTAGATTTCTGCCTCAGTCTTTCCTACTTCTAAAGTGAATATGACACTATGCTAGAGCTCTGTTGCCATCTCCTACCGTATAGGAATAATCCAGGTGGAGAGAGTACTATGGAAGGAATTATCCAAAAGCATTAACGCTGGTTTTCTCTGAGTATAAGTGCTTCAATATTTATGTACCTGTATTCTTTTTTACTTGGTTATACTTTATATAATGCTAATTGATAGTATGATACAAAAATATTGCTTAAATGAAAAGTTATGATTGAAATTGATTGCAGTAGCATATTGAAATCCCCAATAATTATACCCATGGTTATTGGTGGATATTTCAGATGCTGGAGACATATCTAGACAGCAATCTTGAACCTGTATCTTTCTAGTTTAGTTACTTTGAGGAAGTTGCTAATCTCGATTCATTTCACCACGTTTCTCTATATTTACTTGTAAATGGAACAATACATTACTCATACCATTGTAAAAAATAATGCATATTATCTAAATAGAGAGGACAGATAATAGACATTCTTATTTCTCTTGTTTGTGTCATAAATGAGAAAGAATAATATTAATTCTCTAAAAACTACATGCTTAAAATCAAATATTTTGAATA
>PVKA01016966.1:0-46788 GCA_004027165.1 Ctenomys sociabilis | reverse complement strand
ATTATTGAATCTTTGATATAATTCAGCTATAAAAAAAACCTGTAAATATAATTTCATGTATGCACCTTGTACAGTACCAAAACGTTATGAAAACAGTTTGCAATGTATTAATTCATTGACTCTGTATGGTTAAGGTGTCTTGAAACTGTCTGATTGACATTTGTATTTTAATAAAATAAAAATAAATGGAAAAAAAAAAGGAAAGCAAGAACTTGAGGGTTAGACAACAAAGAGAGGGCAAGGAAAAAAGCTAGGAAATACGAGAGGGCAAAGCCATACAATTATATGCAGAAAATGAGTAAGGCAAAGATCCTGAGAATTATCAATAGATTATTGAAACTCAAGGTGGATTGGTAGGATTCTCACTCTGACTAACTATATATTCTGATACCTCTGAACTAAGCAACTCAGTGAAGATAACAATGTGTAATAGTAGGGTCATGCTTGGAATGCCTGTCATTCTGGTCTTCTACATACATACTGCTTCTCATGACATACCAATTACTGCCATACTGTCTCTCAAGTAAATGTTTGTTTGTTTTTTTTTTTTTTTAAAAAGGTAAGAAATGAAAACAAGAGAAAAGGAAAAAGTCTGTCACAGGACTGTCCTGCTACAGTGTTGTATATGATTAGATTTTTAAATTTCTGTGCAAAAATACGTAATTGTCTATTACTATTTTTTTTGTCTTTTTAAGACAGGGTCTCACTATGCAGTTCAGGATGGACTTAAGCTGACTTTGTAGCATAGGCTAGTCTTCAACTCACAACAATCCTCCTGCCTCAGCCTCCCAAGTGCTGGGATTACAGGCTGCACCACCACACCTGGCTTATTACTATTTTTTATTTATTTTTATTTTTTTAATCTTTTACTTCATATTCTGTAGGTACTTCAAGTTTAACATATCAGTATTTGATGGAAAACACCTCTTCCATGGTATGCCTAAGATGTTTGATATTCAGACAGATAGTGAGATTAAGCTCAACTTCCTATGTCGTAGGACAATAATAATAAGCTTCTCTTCTTGAGGGTTAACAACCTAAGTTTGAAGACCAAATATTATGGAAAAAGAAGGGCTGCAGGGACAGCCAACATTTTGGTCCTAGCCTTTCAAGGTCAGCAAGGGCTCAGGACATAGGTGAACCTGTACTGTAACGTCCTGTAACTCAGTTGTGTCCCAAATTTTCTAATCAAGGAGATTAAGGGGCCATGGAACAACGTGATCAGTGATGTAGAGTGTGCCCAAGGAGAGTCATATGGAGAGAAAACATTCTCTTAGGCTTTCACAGGGAGCAAATTGGTCAAGCAATGGCAGTGACTCATCCACATGGCTGACACTGATACAAGATCTGCAAACTGCGGTACAGAGTTTCCTGATAAATCCTGAGGGGATTTGACTGACCTTATCAGATACAAAGGATACATTTCTTGTTATATAGGTCTTACTTTATCTTGGTCTTAACCATCCACCAGAAAAGCATAAAAATGAAGTATAAAAAGTAAAGCCGAAAATAGGCTGAGCTGTCAAAGGCTCAAGTCATCAACGTCTGAAATTGCCAGTCTTATGGAAAACCCACTACTATTGTGGACTACTGGACTATATTGGAATTTTTTGCTGAATTCACATACCCACAATATTTAAATGACAATGGAATACCCTTCTCGAACAAAACTAAAGAAAGAGATACAAATGAATGACCATTTTGTATCTGTATATTCAAAATGGGATAGATATATAGTTGCATTCTCTTAATTCAATGATAGAAAGATTTGTTCTAATAGTGTTTGTAGACAGGATATCATGTCTACATCTTGTACAATGAATAACCACTAAGATAACCATATGTAATGTATCACTGAAACTGTCCTTCTAATTCATTTTGAGAGTGCCGAATCCTAAACACTAGACCACCAGGGAGCGTCTTCATTTTGAAGCTGTCTTGTTGCTATTTCTTCCTCAATAAAATTATTTTTTTAAAAAAGTCTTGACTTGTGCCTCCTCCATTTTTTTGCCCCTGCTTAATAGATTATACTATTAGGTTAGTAGTACTAATGGTAAAATAAGGTCTGAAGTATTTACTTCATTTCTAGGTTCCATCCAAATTTCCTTATTTCTTGTAATCCTGGCAGATTAATCCTGGGGCAAATATACAATAAGCAAAAGCAAGAGAAATGGATGGCAAATTTATAATTTTATAGCAGAAGCCCTTTGGTGATAATGAACTCACTGCTGTGTTGGAGGCAGAGTCTTCATGACCAAACCTCCCTTCGTTTATATTTACAACTCATGGTTTTGGAGGGACACAATTAAACCATGCCATATCCTGTGACCTGACACAGCACTGAGGCTAAGATTATGAAGAGCAGAAGTAAAATAAAAATTTTACGGAAAATAACTCCAAAAAGCAAAGAACCAAAGTACAGGGAAAAGAAAAAAAAAATCAGAAATTAGAAAAAACTTAGTGTGTTGCAGAACTGGAAGGAAGATGATCATGAGAAAAGAGAAAACCTACAGTTATTACAATAGAATATGTGTAGGGACTGTGGTAGAAAGACAAAATGAGGGACAGCCAATACACTGGTTTAAGTAATTGCATGATTGGTGCTGCTGATTTTTTTCCCGTGGATAACTGTAAGATAATTCTGGAAATGAAAGGAAAAAGGTACATTTAAAATTTTCCCTTATGACCATGCCAATTTTCAGCAGGTTTTCCAGGAAGAGAGAGCACAGACAGCTGAATATATAACGTTTGAATTTGGAAAGTATTCAAGTTATATCTGTAAACATGTGTAATTGTAAAATACACATAGAATATATGTGAGAAACTGAAATGTGTGTACAATTAGAGGATTTGAAAGAGTTAAGGATGATTTTTTTGGGCTGTGCAGCAGTTAATAGTTGTAATGGATACAAACATTAAGACTAAGAAACAGTGGCTACTGAGACAGGCTGAAATCTGAATAGGATCATATCACTCAAGTGAAAACATGAATTTCGTAGACCACTTTGCTAGCTTTTCTGAATAATGCTTAGATATTAAATTAGTTGAGAATTAAGCATTAACAGCTGGATATGGCACCATGGAAGTTGTTGATAACCTTGACCAGAGACAGCAGATTCAGTAATAGATAGATACCCTAACCTAAATAACATTTAATGAGATAGTTAACGTTGAGCAAAATGCAAATGTTCAAATTCTGATATAGAGGACAGAATTTAGAAGCAGTGAGTAAAAATTAATTCTAAGGTGGGAGATATTAAAGGATATTCGCTACTGAGAATAATTCAGCAGAGTATGAGAAACCAGTGATTCAGGAGATAAAAAGGGTTGGTTGAGGAATTACAGTTGTTGAACATACAAGAAAGACTGAGCTGCATAGTGTATATGAGGAAGGGGCTTTACTAGGGAAGACAGTGTTTCCATTATTCCTTTTTTTATTGGCCATCTCAGCCTGCCCTGGGGGCAGGGCTGGTGTGACATATGGTGCCAGGGATCAAATCACAGTCCCCTGTACCTGCCTAAATTTGCCTAAGGAGATATTTTAGGCACCTGAGCTGTTTTACTGGCCTTATTTCTATTATCAGATTGGGCAGAAAATAGAAATTATGGATATGCCAATAGTTTGTATAGATGACTAAGCAGTAAAAATATGCTATGGTTTCTATTTGGTTGCTAGGGTGCTTTTATTTAATCATCTGATATGACAAATAACCAAAGTATAAATGACCCATTCCTAATGTTAATTAGGCAACCCAGAAATGACATGCTTCTAAGGGTAGGCCTTGGATCTCCAAATATAGATATTAGGGAATTGTATTTATGAAAATTAAAATACTACCTTAAAATTATACTTATATAAACTCTGGAATGCCTTGCCTTTTCCATTATAGGTTAATTGTGTAGTTCAATCACAATCCTACCCCAACAAAAGGAATATATTCATCTCACCACTTTCTCACCAAGAAGGTATTCTGTAAAGAGAATTTGGTAAGAGTAAGGGATCATTTTAGGTAGCAGAATTCCACAGACCTGTGAACATAGAAAGAGAAACTACTTCCTGGGTTAACAAAGTGTCTTGCAAATCCAACTTAGAAGAATGCATATTCTTCTCAGATTGACTGAGAAAAGTTGTTACCTACAATTCTGCACTTCAAACAATTCCTGATGCCATGAACCTCCCTGCCAAAACTAATGCTGTAATTAGTAATTAAGATCCTGCTGGAGGTAAGACATTCAAAAACAGTCAGTGGGAACCCCACAGTGTGAAACGGAAAAGATGCTAAGTAGTATCTGAGTGAAGGAGTGACAAATGCAGAAGGAGCAAAGAAGAAAGAGCTTCTACTGAGTTTAGGCAGTTTTTGATGAAGAGAAATGATAAACTGAAATGGCAACACACATTCTCAATTATCTTACTATATTTATAATTTAAGTTAAGGAAACACTGTAAAAACCCATTACCCACATATCTGGAGTATTAATATTTTAATTGCTAACTATAATCCAGGTTTGGGGATACATTGCCAAGGTCATCTAAGAAATGTCTCTTATGGAATAATGTTGTAACATTTACCTTGATATGGGCATGATACAGACAGGAAGCATCAGCAATCTGATATCCATCTATGAACCAGTTTCTGTATTTTTAAGAGGATGATTTTGAAGCAGCAGAACTTTATGGTCTATCAAACGTCAAGTAATCTGTTATTTTAAATTCTGATAATTCTTTTACAGTTTATTGATACTTGTTATCTTATAGTTTAAATCACATTTTAATCACACATAGGGATTTTAATTATCTTTTAGAAGCTTATGTCTGAATTTAATCCATTCTGCAGACATTTCCTTTTTGAGTACATATGTAGCTATTGGTAAAGTGAAAGCAAAGATGAAGGTGGATTTTGTTTTGTTTAATTTTGATAAGAACTCCAAGTGTTCCCTCTCTCAGATGCCCTTAACAATCTTCTGTGAAATAATAAAAGCGAGATCTGTAATCAAATGACCATAGGAGAGTAATATCAAGATATTAATTCCTTCTTTATCCAGCCCAAAAGGCTTTTCACATCTCATTCTGTCACTCAACTAATTCAGGGCAGTGCAACCAGACTTATGTATTGAACATAAGAGCTTATTCTATGGGAGCATAATTGCTTCAGCAGTAGAGCAAGGTAGCCTCTCGAAATCTATTAGCCTAGAGATGCAATTTTTAACAAGTACAGACCAAATGCTGAAGTGGTAAAAGTATGTGCTCCTTAAACAAAAATAGAGAGTTTGTTAAAATAACAACTGTTGACAAAAACACTTATGAGGGGCCAGGGACATATCCCAGTGGAATAAATTCTTCCCTGGCAAGCCCAAGGGCCTGAGATCAATACCTGGTTCTGCCAAAACATAAAAACTGAAAAACAAAAACAAAAACACTTATGAGATTATCAAATCTATTTCTAACCCATAATTATTACTTCTTATGCTAAATGTTTTATACATCCATAGAAAAGCAGGTTAAAATAACAAAAAGAGCATTAGCCATTTTTAACTGGCAGTTGCTAGGAAAATTATTGAGACTCACTTTCCTTATCTGTCCAAATGGGATTATCTCATAAAACTGAAAATGAATTAATATATATATGACATGTCACATTTCCGGCCCTTAGAAGACATTCAATACATAGCCTTTGTTAACATTATTTTAGGCTACCACTGCTTGAGTATATTATTGTGATGGTATGCAAATGCGTCCTCATCACTCTAGCTTTGCCTATAATGTGTGTATATACATGAACCTGCCAGTTCATGTGTGCATGTGTGCACATACAGAGAGGCTCTTTTGAAATACAGAGAATTTTAATGAGTTTTTCCCAGGAAACACATTGTCTGTGTTAAAATCTTAAAACAGGTTGTAGATAAAAATACTGAATCATGGCTAGAAAGCATTTATTGGCCTCTAAATAAGGATTTGAATGGGCACCCTGTCATTTTAGAAACAATCCCAGGAAGATGTACCAAACATGGAGAAATCTTGTTTGGATTCATATAATTAATCTTTTTCTTTTGGCTTTCATAATTACATTAAATATACACTGCCAGAAGGAATGTCATGATTTTTAATTCTCTACTGCCCTCTGGAGTCAAAGATGACTATAGCACTCATTGGGTGTTTAAGTTTTTAAAATTTTTTCTTGTCAGTCGTAAAATGTTTTGTTTCATAGTAGCTGTTCAAAATTTCAAATACAACACATGTGTTGAAGAGGAACAGTTGACATGGAAGGATGCTAAGCAGCATGCTAAAGTGGTAAAAGTATGTGCTCCTTAAACAAAAATCTGCTAAAAAAAAAGTCTGCTAAAATAACGACTGTTGACAAAAACACTTATAAGGGGCTGGGTACATGGCTTAATGGAATAAGCCCTTTCCTGGCAAACGCAAGGGCCTGAGTTCAATCCCAGGTCATGTCAAAAAAAAAAATAAAAAAAAACAAAGACACTTATGAGATTATCAAATCTATATCTAACCCACAATTATTATTTCTTATGATAAATGATTTATACATCCATAAAAATTATTTTTTGAACTGCTCTTTCTATGAACTTCCCTTTCTATATTAGGTGAGATGCTGCAATTTCTTACATTCATGGAATTCTCAAAGGCAGCAATGTCAATTTTCTGCTTTGAAACAGTTCCGTTAACATTTGGAAATTGCTTAAAATAGCAACTTTTAGAATCCTGCTGCTGCTCATGTTAGTGACATAATTCAACATATTATTATAACTTTCAATCCCCAACTCAAATTAAACTGAACTTCATTCTAAAACAAGCATTTTCTGAACATTTCCCTAAATCAGCATACTTAGCTACTTTTTGTCAAAAATATGTCCATTCTGAAAATTTTTGTGAGACGCAATAGTGTGTTATTTTATTCCTAACTGAACTCATGCTGTTTTCTTCAAATATATCTGACATATTTTGTGCAAACTGTATAGATAAATACCATATTTTAAAGTTTATAATTCTTAAAAACATCCAAATTAGACAACAGAAGAAAATACATGCCAGATGAAACTTAATTTTTCACATTACAAATTAAGAATGTTCTTAAAGCTCTAGTAATATATTTCTGAAAAACCTCAGAATGAACTTTGGTCATTATTATACATATCAGGTCCTAGGTCAATAAAGCCAGGAGCTTTCTATTGTTTCGGGCAGAACGAGAATGGAATGCACAATAAGCTTGACTTGATGCTGGTCCAAAGAAAACATAACAACAAAGTGATATGATGTGGCTCACTCTGCATGCACTTCTGCAATGAAGATTAAGATTCGAGAAGTAGAACTACACCAAGCAAATAAATGATTAACAATTCACTGCTTTGAATTGTATAAAACATGGAAAATATGAGGATATTCAATATGATACACTTTACACCAAGCAAATTCTAGAATGTTTCAAATATATTCTTTGTTCTAGAAACCAGATGTGTAGTTTTAAATAACCCACAAAATCACTTATGTGTCATGTAATTCCTAAAACACTAGATTGTACAAATGTAATGACTTAAGTCAAGGCCTAGTGTATGACACTATCATATTCATCCTATATATCTAACAAACCAAAATGATAAATCCTCATTGGCCACTTGGCAAACAATTAAAGTGGGAGCAGTTAGCTGCATCTATAATAGCCATTTTACAGTGGAGGGGGATGTATCAAATTACATGTAGTGATAGAAATTGCAAGTTGAAGTGATCTTTTCTGAAAAGTTGAGTGTAGTTTCATAATTACCAATCAAAGGACTGTTTTGTTGGTTCTTAAACTTACTCCCCTTTTTTGTGGCTGGCTCAAACCACCTTCAGGGCAGGATTGTGTGGCATGTGGTGCTGTGGATCAAACCGCCATCCTTGCAAGCTTGCCTAAGCAGGCACTTTACAACACTGAGCTATCTTGTCGGGCATTAAACTTACTTCTTAAATTGTTCATTTAAATGTTATATGGAAATGGTATACCATAGTGTACCATGGGAGAAAATTGTTTTTGGGTATAAACACGGTGGACTTCAGTAATGTCAATAGTCACTTTATTTGTGAGCTGCATAGGGCCAGCCAAATAGCTCAGTGGACTAAAGCAGCTATAAGCAGGCACAGGGGCCAGGGTTCAATCCCCAGGCCTGCCGTTCCGGGCCATCTCCAGTAGTGATTGTGACTGAGCATGATACAGGTGCCTGTAAACTCAGCTCTCGGGAGGCTGTAAACAGGTGGATCACTGTGAGTCCGATCTAGTAGGGAGACCCTGAACACCCTGTCGACCCTGCCATAAAATATAAAAGAAAAAAGAAAATTTACTCAGAAGAATATTATGCCACGTCCTGGGAAACTACAACATATCCCATACAAAGATGCACAGTAAAATTAATAATTTCAAAGGTGTAAATTTCACATTTGAAACTGTGAAAACAGCCCACTGTTTCTAATAAACAAAATTAATATTAATTTTTCATAAAAATATTTTAAAACATGGTAGCCATGAACCATTATTGTTCTGTTAATTGTTTTATCATCAAAGACCACATACTGACCTGGTAGGTAATACCATATTTATTAATACTTCAGGGTGTCTCAACTGCAAATTAGTCAGATAAGAGTCTTGTATCATTCAGAGATACTTCAGGAGAAACCCAGACTGTATCTTGATTCACCAGGAAAGGAATGGGTTCTACATTTAACTGAGTAAAATGCAGTATTCCAGATTTAAAGAAGTCCCATGATATTAATTTTGCATGTTTTCTTTTTGTATTATTGGGAATAGATGTTCTGGCTTATCATAAAAGATTGCTTGTACATTTCAATCTGTCACTGAGTGAATGAATGTGCATTGGGAATTAAAGTATACTATAAGCAAAAAATAGAATTTCTCAAGGCAATTTTATGGAATTCAGGGGCCATTGGTGCTTCCCAGCAACTTTGGTTTTCATGATTTCTTACTTATGAGCAATAATCAGGCTCTTAAGCATCTGGATAGCAGCCTTATAACCCTTTCAATTCAAAAGCTAAGAGCATTTATGTTTAAAAATAAAGTATAAGAACTAAAATAAATGTTTACAAAACAAGGAAAATAAATAGAAGAACTGTACAAGACAGGCTGAATGTGCACTTGGATATTCTCCAGTTTATCTTTGCTCAAAGATGCATAGATCATACGCATACCTTCTATGTACTATAATAAATTAAAGCAAAAATCAAGTGCCATGACAAAAGAAGTCTTAAATGCCAGAGCAACATCATTTTATACTTTTATAAACAGTTTCTTAAATTTTACACAAATGTTTCCACCTGTAATCTTAATTGATATTAAAATTATGGTACCATATTCAACTTAAAAGGTAAAAACAAAGCAAAAGAAAAATGGCATACCCTTCATGCCCTTAAAAAATACACAAGTTTCACTAAATAATGTTAAAATTAACCAAAGAAAGAATACAAATAATGAGCAATTATAGATAATAAGAAAATTTTAAATCAACTTCATACAAACATGTCTTCAATAATTTTTAGGTCAGAAAATAAAAATGTAAAACATTGATTCGAAAATCATGGGGTCTTTGAAATATACCTTCAAATCTCTCAACAATATCCTCAGTGATAATCACTTTGAAACTTTTCTGAGAAGGCTTCTAACTTTTTAACTCACTTTCATGATTTTTCTGTGTACAGAGTTATTAAATAAATTGATTCAAATTATGTTTGGATAAAGTGTGTTGCAAGTTATTACTAGATATAATTGTTATTATATTACTAAAAGAAATGTTTTGTTTGTGGCAACTGTCTTTAAGTGAATCTGCCAGAATTTTGCTCATTAGAGCAAAGAACTCACACCGAGTCAATTTTTCTTAATCAAGAATAAACAGTCTTCTAACTGTGTTTTAAAGTTCTTTCATTTGCAATTAGTACTGTATAGTATTACAAAAATGGAACATTTTAAAATTGAACATTTCTATTTGATTCTACTCTTCTAAATCTGCATCCTTCTACAACTTATAATAAAAATATCACAAGGGCCTGGGAAACATTTTTCCTAGTCATTAGACATACAGAACTAAGTCACTCTGTTTCCAGTGATTTAAAAACATGCTAGGAAAATTATGTTTAATTCCTCACCCTACTGTTTTCTCTTGACAGAAAAAGAGTGTAATATATTAAATGATAGAATTATGTATATCACCAAGAAAGGGGCTAAGGAGAAAAGGTTAGTGCACATTTTGAGAAAGAGATTTCACAGGAACTACTTTTGACAGGAGCACAGGCATTTTGACTGGATGGAGGCTAGTGCTGAACTGAAAGTAAAACAAAGCAAAAAGATGATAGAGAACAGAAAAAAGAGACGAGAAAAAGACTTCCTCTTAAGGTGAAACCAAAATCTGAAGCACATATTTCTAAAGATAAACACCCAAACAACCTAATGTGAATTTACACTAAATAAAATGTTATACCATTCCCCTTGTGTTTCCTTCATCTGAAAACATATTAAATAAAATTTTATTCACACTGAAAATTCCTTTCTCATATTTACTGTCTCTGACTGGTTTTGTCGTACAAGGCAGAGTTCAGATATTCAAAAGGACCATCTGGCGTACAGTTGACTGTCATTTTTGACTTTTTACAAAAAACTGTCCCTGATCTTTCAGTTATAGATTATAAAATGAACATCCTTAGGGAGTGCAAGAAAATACCTTGGATCAGGAATTTGATTAGTTCTGTGATTCTGGGGAAGGTACAGGAGGTCATGTTGGTCTCCTGATTTGAAGTTCACAAGTGGAAGCAAAATTGTTCCCAAGGATTCTGGTTGCAAAACCAAATTGTCCCTGAACAGAAGCACTGATGAGGCTAAGCATTGCCCTAAATAAAACAATAGTGCCCACTAAAATGGAAATTAAGGGAGTTGAGACAGTAGCTTAGGAGTTGCACAAGCCTCTGGGTTCCTCTTGTAGAGGAAAGGGGAGAGAATGGGCAGAGGACAAGGAGATGAAGGTATGTAAGAGAAGGAAACAGGAGGGAAGGGTAGGGGAAAGGATAGAAAGGGGGAGAGGGAAGGATGGAAGAAGATAGGGAGAAAGGAAGTAAGGAACAAAGAACAGAAGGAAGGGAACCAATATAATATGGAACAATGTGAGAAATGAAATAAGGGCAAATGAATATGAAAATTTTAAATATTAAAAGATCTGCTAAATGAATAGAAAAATAGGCAAAGAATAGGTTTGGAGAACATGGACCTAGAAACCCCTAAGTGGTCAGTAAATATGACAGTATGTTCAGCCTTGTTAAAATTCTGGAAATATAAATTAGATATTGCATCCCTTTCACAATGACAAAGAAAATTCTGAAAGTACTAATTATCATTGAGAAAGTGGAGAAATGAAGACTAAATGTGTTTCTAACAATTCCCTTAGAGGCAAAACTAGCATCCTGCCTAGAAAAGTGGGAAATGTGCCTACTCTGTCAGCCAGCAACTCCACATCTGCCTGTACACTTTGCAAAAATGTTAAATATTCTTAAAGAAATGGACACAAAGTTTATCACAGAGTGGTTATTATTATTGAATTATGGGAAACTAAGTTTGTCTCCATAGCTTCATTTGCTATAAGGCTGCATAATAAAGTACCCCAACATTCAAAGGTTTTAAAACACTTATCCTTCCTTCTCACTCCCATGCCTGTAGGTTGCCTACAGAGACACTAATGACTTAGCTTGGCTGATCTGGTTTTGTTTCCAAGTACAAGGTTGGTTTCAATTTGCTCTTTGAAAATGCCTTTTTTCTTGACCAAGTAGACTCACTTGGGCCTGTTTTTCCCTTACAGTGTTGCCAGAACTGAAAGAGCAGACCCAAACATAGAAAACACTTCATGTCCCTCTTGTGTCATGCCGGAAACATTCCTGTGACTGAAAAAAGTCATATGGCCATATCCAACATTAACTGCGTAGGAAAAAATAATCAGTCTCTAATGGGAGACACTGAAAATACATATTGAAAAAGGTGAGGATGTCAGGAACAATGACGAGCCAGAAACAGTAATGCAGTGTATTACATGCTCATAAATTACAGAGCTGAAGGGCCAGGCAAATGGCTCTGTAGAATGATTCCCTGGCAAGTGCCAGGGTCTGAGTTCAATCTCTGGTTCCACTAAATTAATTAATTAATTAATTAATTAATTAATTAATAACAGACCTGGAATAGTCTGTATGTTTGCTTAAGTACACTCTAGTTAATAAAATGAACACAAACAGATTTCTCTACATAAACAAGGCTAGCTACACCGCCCAAACTTCAAGTCAAGCATGAAAACAAATGATGAAGGTATGCAAAATATAAGTTGATGTACTATTCATACATAAATTCCTACATAGGAAAGTTGTAGAGACATTCATGGTGCTTAGAAACACAAAAGCCAAGATAGTGATTATCTTTTGTAATACTGAAAAAATAGAGCTGGAATGAAGTATATGATGAAGGGACCTTAGTTGAAATATGTAATGTTTTATTTTGCACAAAAAAGATCTGAAGCAAATATGGAAAATACTAAATTTAGCTAAAGTCATTTGTGAAAAACATTATAGCATCAATAGTTTAGAAAAAGACTACTCAATATTTATATCTTAGCTCCACCACTTGCTGTGTGATCTTGAACAGGTTAATGAAAGTATCTGATACTGTATTTGCAAATAGGAACAATAATAGCGAATTATCTCAGAACATTTTTTTTCCATTTATTTTTATTTTATTAAAATACAAATGTCAATCAGACAGTTTCAAGACACCTTAACCATACAGAGTCAATGAATTAATACATTGCAAACTGTTTTCATAACGTTTTGGTATTGTACAAGGTGCATACATGAAATTATATTTACAGGTTTTTTATAGCTGAATTATATCAAAGATTTTAAGATAAGTTCATACATGTAAAGCATATTTAAGTAGGTCCACACGTGCAAAGCATTTATACTACTTTGTAAAAAATGAACATAATATACTAGCTATTAACATTCTCCTTAAAACTTGCATTCAATTTTGATATATTTTATAAACTGGAAGATAAAAATTATAGATGAGATACAGAAGGAAAGTTATAAATAAGGATATGATTTTAGGAGTCAAATGACTCAAGCCTTACATAGGTAGGTTTTCTTTTTATTCTATTTACTCTACTTCTAAGTTCTGCATATGTTCAAAATTGTTGAATTTGAAAAACAAGTTGTTGAACTTGACGCTTCCTACACTACCTGGGACCTTGTAGCTCAAACATAAGATTCAAGAAACTAAGGTATTCAGGGAATAATGCAAAGGTAAGATACATTTTAACATAATCCTAAAGTCACGCAAAACATGCAAGAGTACTTATTCTTACGTTAATTGTTCAGGTAATATTCACTGGATTAAAACAGTTTGATTGTGAAGGCTGAATGAAGTTGGTGTCAGTTATTCTCCTTTTAGAAATGGCATTGATCCATGACATTTCTAGCTTCTTCATTTTTGTGGCTTTGAATTGCACAGATCCCTTATAAAACATATCTATTTATAACCATAACCACAAAATAGTAACCGAAATTAGTTTACATGGCAATCAGTTAATACTTTTACAATGGCTAAATCATGACTTTACTATGATATTCTCTGTGTGGCTAAGTAGAAAGATGGGGCAGAAGAATCACTGTTCTCACTAATTTTCCACTTTCAACAGTGGTCTACACTTTTCTCAGTGCTGTGTTATCACAGACCTTATTTTCACTAATATTCATAAGGGATTTTGATATGAGGATGTGAAAGTTTATAATCCAGTTCTATCTATCATTCTGGAAGAGTCTGCTGTTTTTGTGGATTTATGTCTCCAAATACTTAGGGCTTTTATCTCTAAAATGTCATTGACCTTTACTACTATAATCAAAACACTCTGAAATGGATTTTTCTCATGCAAAAAGTGCAAACAAATGACATTCATCCTTGATCTCACGTACCCAGCTTGACTAATGCGCCTCTTTACCTTTGTCAAAAACATCATTGCTCCTACTGATTTTCTATTTTTTTTCAGAGAGTTGTCACTCCACACCCCTCTCTTGTCTCTATACCAGGCCTGCTTCTCATAGTTTACCAGGTGGATTCTCCTAGATGCACCTTTTTCTAATGCCCACCGTCAGACTCACTTAGCAGTATCTGTCGCCTGAATTGGTGGTATGCTATGCTCCAATAGGCCACAAAGGGCCTTTGTTCTATGGAGCCCATAAGTGACCTAGGATGTACTGTAACTAAGTAATTGAGAGAGTTAATTTTATGTGTCAATTTGAGTAGGCTAAGAATCTCCAGTGACTAATAAGGCTTTATTGCTGATGTGTCTGTGAGGGAGTTTCTGGATGACATTTGCATTTGAATCAGGAGACTGAATTTAAAAAATCATCCTACTTAATGTGGGTGTGTACCATTTAATCTGTGAAAAGCCTGAACAGATAAAAAACTTAGAAGAAATGTGAAATTCTTCTCTCTTCTTAGGCAAATCTGTCATCTGCATCATGGACTTATACACTCCTGGCACTTAGTTTGAAATGTACAAACATGTTTCTGAGTCTCCTTTTTACAGATGGCAGACCATGGCACTTCTCCAGTTTCCAAAATCTCATCAGCTAATTCCCTTAATGAATCTTCATTTATATAATAACACATGTATATCTATCTATCTATCTATCTATCTATCTATCTATCTATCTATCTATCTATCTATCTATCTGCTATTGGCTCTGCTTCTCTATAGAAATCTGTCCAGCACAGAAATTAAATATGCATACATTTGGTATTCATAATACAAATAAATTTCCCAATCTCCCTCAAGCAACTTTCTTCAAAAACTTTATTGTTAATAAGATAATAATTGCATTCCTTTTTATGTATGTCATACAAGGTCTCGCTATACAGCTCAGACTCCTTGTGATCCTACTGTTTTCAGCCTCCCCAGTGTCGGGATTACAGGCATGTGCAACCACGCCTGGACTCAGTGGCTAGCTCAGCACAACTGGAGACAGGGTCCACTCATGTAGTGCCAGGGATTCAACCCCAGTCTCTGTGCTTGTCAAAACAGGCACTTAGTCCACTGAAACTATCTCGGTAGCCTAATAATTGCATTTCTTTAAACCCTAACAATGTGTTTTGTTTTTTTTTCTTGTGATTTGATCAGAATGGAGACAATGAAAAGTTTTGTTACTCATAAGAGGACTTCTGAAAGCCCTCAATGGCTGCATTCCCTACAGAACGTGCTATTCTGTGTCTTGAATCAGACCATGACCTAACTTCAACCAGTCAACTCCTTGAATCCTTCATATCTCCATCTAAAATTTGGGCGGACAGCTCTTCTTTCATTCTCCCACAACTTATTCTGAAACTAGGTCAAATATGTCTCATGAGAATTTCTAATATTAGGTACTACCTCTCCTTTGCATTCATTAACATTTTGAAAGTTTTCTGTTTATTTTAAATGGTTATCTCATTGCCTGTCTCCTCATAGTATGTAATCTCCAAAAGGGCAGGAGTTAGTCCCATTTTTTCTCTTCCATGTGTTTGAAATGAAAAATGTTGTACATAATTACAGTAGATGATTGAGCCACATTTTCCAAATGAATGAATGCATGAGTGATTACCTTCAGCTCTTACTTCCTCTAGGAAGTCTTGCATGACAGGATAGATTGGCTCTCTCCTATTTCCCAAAGAATCGGTGTGCTTCACTTTCCTTTCCCTGAAACAATTAGCTAAAGCTATTTTTGACTTTGCCTCCTAACTATATCTTGATCTCTCACCAAGCGAATGTTCAATTGTATTCATTTTGGAATCTTTAGCACCTCATGTTATGGCTTGTGTTTAGATGGCCTCCAATGCTTCATGTGGTCATAGGACTTTTTCAAAGGTGTTGGGTCTGGAGTGTATGATTAATTCTTGGCGCAATGCTGGGAATAAGGGTATGTACTTACTAAACTGAACCATGAATTGGATTAGCATCAGTCTGATCCCAGTAATCTGGAGAAGATAAAAGCAGAAGAAAGGTGCTGTTGAAGCTACTTGTTACTTGTGCTATTTTCTGCTACCTCTCTGCCATGCCACCCTCCCTGGGAGCCAGACGATTACAGACTGAAACTTCTATAAATTGTGATGTAAAACAAAACTGTCCTCATTTAATTTTGGATGACAGCTATTTTGTTTGAGCAACAAGAAAGGTAAGTAAGACCCTTAGTACAGTCTCTTCCCAGTGTAAATGACAAAAATTCTTGGTTAAGCGAATGAAAATATGTAAGCTTCATGCACCAGCAGCAATAGCAAATTTTAAATGTTAGATTCAGGGAGATTTGTTGAAATGTTGATCTGGGTGTGCAGAACTAACTGTGGGAAATTAGCAAAGCTAGCTTTTGGAAAATGTCCTGACATTTGGAGTTGATGGCATATAGCAGATGAACTTATATGATAAGAAATCATGTCTTTTATCCTCAGCAAATAACCAGTTTTAGGTATCTTCTTCTCCAAGATATTTACAGAAGTTTAACACACTTTTGAAGTACTTAAGTCAAACTCAGGTACCTAGAGTTTAAAACCACTGCCACAGTATTGGCAAAATATTTTATTTCTAAAATGAAAGTGAGAAGCAAGTGAAACTGAAACATATATAGCATTGTGCAAGGTTGTTCCTTATACAACCTACCACTTTAAGCTACAAAATTCTTTTTTTTTTCATATTTAAGAAAGGGTTTCACTACATACATTGGATGTGTAATGATTCTCCTGTTTTCAGCCTCTCAAGTGCTGGGATTATAGGCATGTGCCACCACACCCAGTCTCAATTGTCCTCTCAGCATGCCCCAGGTACGGGACCAGCACTGCATGGCATGCTGGGGATCGAACCAGCCGCTGTGCTCAGCCTAAGTAAGCTACAAAAACTATGAAAAAATTGTTATGATTTCCATCTTGTAACCAACAAATGTAAGGGTATTTAAAATGGCATGCTGGATAAAATTTGAGATTAATGAATTGTATCACACATTATCCCTAGTAATATGAACAGCTGAATGTTCTTTACCTGGAAGTTATTAAAGGTTATATATAAACCCTAGTTCAAGCTAATATTTCCAGACATAGAATTTCTATTGATATGATTCAATATTTTGCATAAAATAACTAGAAAAGGCCTTTATGTGCTTAGTGGAGTTCTGCAAATATCTATATTATGATTTGTAGTGAATATTTTGTTGAAGGTTTTCAATGACCTAATAATTTTCTTTCTGACTTGGATATTCATATTCTTGTCATTATTATCCTTTGCTGAGGACAAAAATCTACTCTGTACTAACGTTTTTCCACATAAAATATCAATTTTCCTTATTTTTACAGTCTTACGTACTTCTTTTTTATTCTTTTTCTTTCAAATGCTTCAGAATCAATGTTATCCTTAGCAAACAATCTTTCAAAATACCTTCTAGGAATACTAGTTCATAGTGTATCATTTTGGCTTTTAGATAAATAGCATGATATTCACGCTTTGTGTAAGAATCCTCATTTATTACTACAAAAATCCTTTAAAAAGGTTTACTTCAAAGCATGGACAGGCTATATCAATTCTAACCATTTATAAAATGAAGTACATGATTAGACAAGTAAGAAAAAACAAACCCTTGTTCCCATGAATAAACAAAATAAGCAGCTGTCCTATCCATTTTATTTGAAATAAAAGTTTGTCTGCACTACATGTCACCCTCTTGTGTCTTTTTTAAATATATTTGGCACAGGGTCTCACTATGCCACTCAGACTCATAGAGATGCTCATTTTCAGCCTCCCCAGTGGTGGGATTGCAGGCATGGGCCACCACTCCAGGTCTCAGTGGCTGACTCAGCACTCCCAGGGGTGGGGCTGGTATAGCATGTGGCACTGGGCTTTAAACCATGGTCTCTGTGCTTGCCTAAGAAAGACAGTCTGCTGACCTATCTTGCTGGCCTGTGGGGGATCACACTGGTCCATCCTCTTATTTTTTATGCTGTTCTCTACAGTAATTTGAACTCATATATATGTTCCATAGTATATGTACATAGTCTGTATCTACAGTAGCAAATTAAACCTATGACTACATGAATATTTCTGCCTTGGGAAAAATAAAAGTAAGTGGAGATGTTAGTAAAGAATTGATTAAAAATACTCAAGTAAGCCAAACATGGCAATGCACACCACCAATAATGGTGTCCCAGGAGGCCACTGCAGGAGAATCACATGCTCAAGCCCAGCCTGGACAACTTAACAAGATCATGTCTCAAAATAGTTTATTTTTAAATGAGCTGTTGGTTCAGCTCAGTATTGAGATCTTGGGTTCAATCCCCAGTAACATGATAATATACTATATCATAAACAATATTACATACAATGTGAGAGATATAAGGAACACCAAATGAAAAATTATGCTTGTCATTTGGGAAAAACTTGGGTAATAAACTATTTCTCCTGGTGTCCTCTTTCTTAGGTCATATGATTGCTAAAGACTCAAAGAATGAGGAGTGTAAAGCTCTGCTATGAAACATCTATGTAACTGAATCTCTAGAACAACATGACACAGAAGAGGAACTTACTATTGGTAGGAGGAAGAAGTCAGAGGAAAAGAGAAAGGCAGGTGCAAATTCTAGAACTTTCCTGAGTAGGTTTACTGAAAGTGGAATGTACCTAGGAAAAAAGTAAATGAGGCACATGAAGCGGTAGAAACTTTAGAAGACTGGATTCGGAAGCATTAGCAGCATGGCTTTTATTACTGAAGTTTCAACTAGTTTAACAGAGATCTACCTTGTCTTGATGAATTCTTTCAAGAAAACCTCAAAGTTTCTCAAAAACATGGATCCCTCCATGTACTCCCTGCTTAGTCCTCCAAATGTGCACAGCTGTGTGGAAATCCTAGGTTAATAACATATATTGCAAGACAGAAGTGCTACACAGAATTGCAAATAAAATTTCTTGTAGCAACTACTACATAATTGTGCCAAATTAAATTTGATTGCCAACTTGGCTGGATTAAGAGACTTCTAGAGAGCTGATTGGATAGTGAGGACACTAACTTCATACATATATAGGTGAATTTACAGATGAAGGGCCTATTAGGTAGTGGGATCACATTAGAGGAGTTGGGACTTGAGAAATGTGACTCTGGAGACTATTTTTGGTCCTTGGCTTCTTCCAACTTTCCTTCAGGCTCTTTGCAACACTGTGTTTATCTCCTGCCATGACCTGAGCAGTTCCTCTGTCAAGCCCTCTAGCCATGACATTTCTACCTCAGATTCAGTTTACCTTGGACTGAAACCTTTTAAACTCTAAGTCAAAACACACCCCTGCTCCTTTCAGTTGCAGGTGTCAAGTGTTCTGTCATAGTGTTGAAAAGCTAACTAATACATAGATTTATTTTTTTAAAATGTAAATAATGGAGTGCTAACAATTTATGTGAAAACAACCATACGACATATTGTGTCTTATTTGTGTGTAAAGTCTATTTCTTAGAAGTGAGAGTTTCTTAGAAGAAACTGTTACATTTCTTAGAAGATTTATGAGAGTTGATAGATTAAAGGTGAAAAATTCTACGATGACAGTACAACAATAAATGGAGATCATGAAAACACGAGTGCATATTTTCAGAATAATTTGATGTTCAATACATTTTTCAGAAATTGCAGCTGAAATAAAAATAAAAATGTTAAGAACCATTTCCAATACAGGTGCCCAACGACATTTTGATAAATTTCTTCAGTATTTTCAGCATCAGCCAGTGTTGGTGTTTATATACGTGACGAGAATTTCATCAGTTATGTAAATTGTCCCTGCAAACTTATTTGCAGCTGAACCCGTCCTTCTGGCTTCCTTCTACCAGTGTTATTCCTCTTCTGGTGCTGTGTCCCACTCCCTGAAACTGCTTCACAGACTGCTCTTCATTAGTCTCTCTGGGTCCTTAAATCACTCGAACATCTCAATTTTAATGATGCAATTCTCTCAACATTGAATTAACATGTTTAATTAAATCCAAATAATTAACTCTACATTGTGGTATATCTACCGCTGTCTCTCTCTGTCTCAGTTACTCCTTTCTCATTGCTGGGACAAATACCTGGTACACTAAATGAAGGAAGGAAAGGTTTATTTAGCTCACAGTTACTGGAAATTTCAGTCCATATTCAGCTGGCTCCAAGGCAGAGTAGCACATGGCAGAGAGCAACCTTTTGTGGCAGCAGCAAAGAACAGAGAGCCAAAGGGAGAATTAGCAACAATAATGGCTACAGAGAGCAAATGTCTCTGTCTCTCTTATGTTGTGTTCAGGCTACACACCCCAGGCTGGGTGGAGCACTCACACCCATAATCCCAGCAGTACATAAACCCATAATCTTAGCCTTGGCACATGAATTAATCACAAAATGTAAAACTGTGCCTCAATGATTGTATGAGGCTTTGTGGGGACAAATACACGCAAACCCTGACACTCTCCCATACCTCCTTTTCACTTAACATGGTATTTGAAATGAATTCATAGAAGCAAAAATTAGAATGATAGCTACTGAAGGCTAAGTTTTAGGCGTGAATATTAGAAAAAACTTGGTTATAGGAATTAAACATTCAGTAATATAGAAGGAAACAATATAAGAGAACTATTTTACAACACTTTGACTTTGATTAGAAACAAGGTACTTGAAAACTACTGAGAAAATATATTTCATATTCTCACCATAAAAAATAAGTGAGGAAATGCATATATTAATTCATTTGATTGAGACATTAAACAATGTAAACATATATCAAAATGGGTTGCACACCATAAATTTATACAGCGTTATTTTTCATTTAAAATAATTTTGCAAATAAAAAGAAAAAAATGTATTTCATGAATTTTCTACACTTCCATTCTTTGTTAACAAGTGACATGGTTCCTCTAACGCCCTTGTCTAGTACTATTACTTTTAGTGCTCTCTTTTACTTTCACAAAATGAGATGAAGATGAAGCCCAGGAATATATTTTAATGAGTGATCCCTTGCCCAACCATGTGTGAGACTCTCAGTTCAATACTAAGCACCAAAAATGAGACAGAGTCAAATATTGTTTGAGTTATAAAATTACATGAACACTTTATAAGTGTAGTAACCTATTATAATAATTAGAAAGCAAAAGGAGGCATAATTTTCACAGCAAAAAATACATATATAGTTGCACAGTTGTTTATGACTAAACCATATTAACTATTTTAAAAGTTATTTTCAAATTATACCAAGAAATACAAAGATATCCAAAGTTGCACCATAACCATTAGAAGTCTACCTAAAGATGACAGAGAAAACCCAAGTTGAACAAAATTAAGGTATAGTCAATCTTACTCAGCTTTCTCAGGACTGAAAGACAAATTGTAACAATCCCAGCTTAAAAGAGGAGAGGCTGATTTTGATTCAGAGCTTTTAGAATATTTCGTTGACTGGCTCCAAGGAAGAATGGATATGATAGAAAGGTCTTACCCAGGAAAGCTGCTCACATCATGAAATCCAGGAAGCAGAGAAAGAAGGGAGGAACCAAGAAAGGAGGTGTGCCTTATAGGAGCTTACCACCTCCAGCTACAGTCTACCCCCTAGTGGCACATTTTGTGAAACCCAGAGATAAATCCCAAGTACCAATGATGGATACAATGATGATTGTAATGCTTCTATGATACCATCTCCTTCCACACAAATTATAACTTGGGGTGATACTTTACAGCTAAACCTTAATATAGATAAAATGAGATTTTTAGAACAATTTACCTAATTATACACATTTCAATGTGGAAGCAAAGCACAAATAAATCTATGAAGAAAGAATGATGCTAAAGGAAAGAGAAGGTGTAAGGAAATCTTAAACATTGTTGAAAGTAAAAATAATGGAAGTAATGTCATAAATAATGTGTAAAATGCAAGATAAAATTCAACATGATATGGGCAAAATGTAACAAATTATAATTTATGTGATGAATATATGTGCAGTATCATGGATTGTCAATAATAGACATATGTTGTAAAATGCATAAACATATTGATAATGAGTAATTTGTGTTGGTGGATATATGTGATAAAAATCTTGTAGATCTATAATAGCTAGTACTGCAAGTGATCTTATCATATATGAGATTTAATGTATAATATAAAGTATTGTAAATTGCTGAACAAGAGGTAGATATATACAAGATAGTTAGGATGGATATACAGCTACTTTCTCTTAGTTCAATGAGGAGAAAGGTTTGTACTAACATTGTTTAGAAAAGATACCATGGCTGCATCTTGTCCTGCGAATAACTACTATGAAGATAACAAGATGCAATATATTAATTATTGTACCTGTCTTACTAACCTGTTTGAAACTTTTCAATGCTATTTTATCTTTTTTTTCTCATTAAAATGAATAAAACAATCCTTAATGCAAAAAAAGAGATAAACCAATAACGCTGCTAGGATTTTGTAGTAACTGCAGAAATCAATGCATGTTTTCATCTCATTTAATGCAGTAAAATAAATTCCAGGTGAATTACTAATTAAATCTGAAATTAATTGTTATATAAAAATAATAGTATAGGAATTACTTTTTTAAGGATATGATGGAAGAAATTTTCAGTTTCAAAAGTGAAGGAAGTATTCTTCAGTCTTTATTCATTGACTTTTTCAGAATTTTTGTCTCACTGTTTTGTGACATCCATTCTTTCATTTACATGAATTTTAGCTGTTGTTTAATTGATTTCAATAAGCTGTCAGTTTTCTCCTTATATTTTGTGTATGACTCTCCAAAAAATCAAACTAAATATATGGTGCTGAATCAAATTTATAATTTGTGTATAGTACAGGAAGCAATAAACAAGGTGAGTAGGTAAACTATAGAAAGAAGTACAGTTTTAGCTATGCAGCATAAATTATATCTTGAAATATAATAGAAAGCACAATGGTCATAGCTAATAATATAATAATGTATAATTAAAATTTTGGCAAGAAGAAGACATTATCTGTTCTTACCAAAAATATAAGGTGGTAAATATGTGAAAATCTAGACATAGAAATCACTTCACCTTGTGTATCAAAATATTTTAACTACCTTACATTTACATTTTTTGTATCAAAGTATATCAATAAATCTAGAAAAAATGAAATTGCAACTCATATATTATTGAATTATCAGGCAGTGATTAAAAGAGGTTTCATAATGATTTTATGATCAGATGGAAAATATAAAAAAATGTTACAGTAAAAAACATCAAGTTCATAAAGTATTGTAGTCTCTGTGAGCCTGACTACATAGATACTTTTCTACTTAGACACAATATTGATCTAACAAAATATTAGTCTTTCACTTTAGAAAAAAACTAGTTTTCTCAGAATTTTACAGTGTATTTTATATTAAGAATATTAATGTAATATGCATTAGAATCATAAAGCACATTAGAATGTGGTATACAAAGATTGTGAACAACATTCTGTGTTGAGTTTAGTTTGATTTTATCTTAAACAAATACCTTTGATGACTGAATCTTAGGTTCATAGTTACACTTGTATAACAGATGTTACTTGGGTATGGTATTTAAAATAATGCCCTATACACAGCAAATGGTCAAAAATATTTTAATAAGCAGGTTAACCAAATGATAGACTTACAAGTAGTAAAAAGTGTAAAACTAACAGATGTATGTTGGCTGCTGCATGAAAAATATACTTTTGCAATAATTTTCAAGTTATTAAAGACAGTTTTTAAAATGAGAGCTTGGTTTTATGAAACCAAAGAATAACTCAAATGGTAATTACATTTATAGGCCAGTAAGGAAAAGGATTAAGCAATGAGATTTATTATTTCTATAATATAGTAGACAGGAAATTATGTGTGGAAAATAGCAAAACACATGTACAAACTGTTGGGTGATATTCCTAAATATAATGTGGTATTGGTCACATGTGAAAATGCCATTAACATTTGGCGCCTCATCCAGATAAGAGAAAATTGATCTAATATACAAAAAAATGATGCAGATTCATTAATGGGATTTTTTTTCACTTGGGGGAGGGGGTAGACATCCTCAGACAAAATTGTATCAAGGGTGTTTATGTCAGTGAGTTAATAGAGACAAGGCCTTGGGAGTCAACATTTGAATCACAGGACATCTCACTAGTATATAGATTCCTGAAAAACATTGAGTGTAGTGTCTTATGTATACATTCCAAATTTGTCATTCCTTTGAAAATTTACTTTGTTTTGTATTTGCATGATCTCACTCAATTAAATCTTAAAAACAGGAAATACCTACAGATTGTTAAAATTTCATCCTCAGCCATTGTCAGCATGTGCTATTGTTAAATACATATTTTTATATCTGAATAATAAAGTTAGCACCACTAGTAGCTACAAAAACAAGTAGTATATTTTTATTTCCTTACATGATTCCCCACAGTGTATAATGAAAGCATATGGAATGAGATGATCACAAGCTTTATAGAAGATCATATTTGAGTTAACCAACCATGCTATATTTGAATGCGTTAAAATATTTTGAATGTCAGCTTCCTAATTTGTCAAAGACACACACTAATTCTCAGACTCATAGTATATTTTGTTATTAGTAATAAAATATCATGAAAAGCATTTGTTATCATATAAGGGCCTCTTGTGTTAAGTTGCAAGTAATGCACTTTTACTGAAAATTTTTAAATTTAAAATATCTAACACTGATGCTGAGAAAATGATGGTATCTTCATATAACGTAAGAATATGCGATGGCTTGTCTATGTAAAAAACACACGTAAGTGATAAGCGTGCATGTGTAAAAAACAAGGATGTCAATTAAAATATATATTTCATTTGCTTTAGAGTATCTTCACAGCTTCCTTAGTGGTTTTTAACATTTTGAACTTTTGTCTAATACATGCTCAGAAAAACATATTCTTCTTGTTAATTTTATTGAGAAACAAATTGCAATGGGACAGTTTCAAAACTAATTAATAGGACAGTTTCAATAATTAATTGCATATTGTTGTCTTCATAGTGTTTATTCATAATACAAGATGCAAACATGATATCCTGTCCAAACATACATAAATTTTTTCTGCCAAGAAAAAAACAGTAAATATTTTACACTTTCTGAACCATTTAATCAGTGATGACCATTTGACAGACTGCCGGAGACAATAAGTAAATGAATGGGTGCGGCTGTGTTCCAGTAAATCTTTGTTCATACAAAGGGGCTGCTGCTGGGGAGATGGCTCAGTAGAATAAGTGCTCGCCTGACAAAGGGGCTGCTGGCCAAATTCAGTCAGTGATCTATGGGCGCTGAACCTCTATTAAATGTGTCAATACTACATGGTTTATAAAACATAAATATTATCATCCCTGGGGAAGATAAAATTACTTGGAAAAATTCAAGATTATAAACATATACTTTGAAGGTGTGAGTCAACCAAACAAGATCATGCTCAATTTTATTTTCTGTGTTTCAAAATAAAACCTCAAGAGTACCTAAATGTATGATCATGTTTTATGCTTCTCTCGGTGTCATAATAGATTAAAAAATAAATGACTATCATACCAGTGAACATTTCTCTGTTATACAAATACCCAAAGACTAAGGGTTATTATTAAGATCCAAGGTTTAAGATCCACACTTTCTAATCATTTCCCATCCATAGTACACAAAACATGGCAATAAGAATTTAATTTAACAAGAAAATACTTTTTTGCAATGTATTAATTCATCGAATGTGTATGGTTAAGGTGTCTTGAAACTGTCTGATTGACATTTGTATTTTAATAAAATAAAAATAAATGAAAAAAAAAGAAAATACTTTGTCTTTTTATAGCACAGGGCCTCTGGCCTATGGCTCATCTTCCTACTTTACACGGCCGTTTGACAGGATCAACATCTTTGCATGACCTATAGTCTACTCAAGGAGCCTCAGTGTGCCACAGAGGACAAAAAGGAATTTCAGCTTAGACTAAAAAGGTACCTGAAGTAAAAATGCTTTAAAAGATTATACTAATATGGGTCTGACCCAGATAAAAGATGAGACTGGAAAATACAGTGAATGATTAAATTTTTAAAAATTGTTATATTAAAATGGCATATTACCATTAACATCCCACAAAATAATCCCCTCTCACTTTGGACTCACTCTGTTCATTATTCTAGCCACTTTCTGAACCAGTTCCAGAAGCCCTCTTTATTTGCATGATGGTAGCGGCCTAATGTCTCGCATCAATTCAAATGTTTATCTTTCTTGATTATTTTGATTTTTGCAAAGAGCCAAAAGTCACACAGTTCCTAAGGTGGATAACAGAAAATACACTACTCTTTTAAGAAGCCTATCATTCTTCACTTTGATGGCACTTTGCAGCAGTATTAACTGTATAGTTTTTGGCCATGCCTTCTATAGGGACACAAGAGTATCACTAGAACAGATTCAGAAAGTGACAAAAATGATAATGTAATTGTGGTCAAGGTGAAAGGTAATGTCCTAAAAAGATCCTGTCTACAAATAAAAACATTCAGTAACAAGGATGTTGATATAGTTCAGTGTACAGAGCCTGCATCCAATCTCCAACATTTGGAAAAACAGCATCTCAGAGAGCTTTCCTGAGTGCTACTAAATCTCCATATGAACAAATACATGACTTGTGCATCATGCAGAAATTAATAAAGGTAAGGTTTCAGTTATGATCCAAATACAATGACACATCCATTAAATCCTTTGCTATTTAAAAAATGATAGCATAAAATAAAACTAAGTTATGTTTTCCCCAAAGACAGACAGATGGTGAAATGAATAGTGAAGGGAGTAATATCGAACTTTTAAAAGTACATCTAGGAACGCTATGCATAAATAATAATAAGACATTTCATCCTGTTACTTTTGAGTGGTGGGATTACATGGGATGTTTTCCCTTTTACCTTTGTGCTTTTCAACAGTTTACAACTTTTTATGATGCGTATATAATAATTCAATGAGAAATGATCGACTGAAAGTCTTTGGATCTCAGTGACAGTGTTCTGAAATTTGACTTTAATTTCCTCCTATGGATTCCTGTTTGTCTCAAAATTTAAGTGACTACTTAATTTATTATTCTGAGATCACTTTTCCATTTTGTAAAATTTCTGAGAACAAGATATGACTTTCAATAAATGTAAATAATTAATTTCTTAAAACCTTTTCCCAGCTAGCCCTTTAAAACCTTAGGATCTGCATTCAGTGAGTTTCTGATGTGGTTTTTCTCTAAGAGGCAGATAATCTATCACATTTATGAACTGATTAAAAATGATAAAACTATTCTTGTGTTTGGAGTTAGAAGAGCATTTGCAGATTTTGAACCAGTTGCCTTATTTCTCTGAAGGTCAGAATTTTCTCCTACTTTTTTTATGCTTGAGCTCATAGATTTATACCCAAAAAAGAAACAAAGAATCTGATTTATCTTCCTACTTTACTACCAATTTAATGCACATATAAGATTCTCTAGCATTTTAGGCAGTAGGAGCAAAACCAAACTTTCAAATAAAATATACAGGATTTTTCTTTCACTTAAATATATTCTGGAACTTTCAGGGCTACTGGAATCATTAAAAATTTTGTTGAAAAATGATCAAGAATAAAGGAAATCTTCAGACATCTAATACTTGAGTTACTTTGATTGAAATCTACATAAAAAAACATTTCCCATTCAACTAGAAAACTTTATCTTTGGATTTTTCTGTACATTTACAAAGCTATCTACCTATCACACTACTTTCATTTACAGAGAATAAAATAATGATAAGAGAAAAAGAAAAAAATTAGAAATGATACCTAATTTCACTAAGTATAAAAATAGAAATTTGACAATGATTGACATATTACATATTATTATCTTCAAATTAGTTGTTTAGATTACCAGATTTAAACATGTAAAATTGGAGAAGAAAAAGAGAAAATCTTTAAGCATTAATTGCTTCTTTCAATAGACCAGCAGAAGCCCTCAGTACAGTTATCCAAGCTATCCTGTATATATTCATACATGTAACTTTTCCCTTCTATCTTTTCTCCTTTTCCTCATCCCAGAATTTTCATCCCATTGAACAAATTCTTTTCCTTTCACCTTTCAGATTGTATTTGCTCTTTCAGGTTCTTACACTAGGGAGACAATATGATGTTTATACATGTGGGCATGATTTATTTCACTTGCCAGTATGGTCTCTAGTTCTATCAGTTTAACTATAAAAGGCTCAAATTTATCTATTTTATAGCTGAACAATACTCCATTGTGTAAAATAACAACTTTTTTATCTATTCTTAGCTTGCATTTTTTCCAATATTTAACTATGACAAATTGACCTTCTATAAACACGGGCACATATAAGTCACTATGCTATGATGTTTTAAGTACATTTGGAAAACCTGTGAGGGGAATAGCTGGGATGAATGGGACTTCTAACTCTAGCTTATGAGGAATCTCAACACCAGTTTCTATAATAGTTTTCTAGTTTCCACCCCCTCCAACAGTGGAGAAATATTCCTTTATCCTCACAGGTACTCCAGAACTTATTAGCCATTCTTTTGGAAGTAAGATGAAATCTAAGCATTGTTTTTTTGTTTTTTTGTTGTTTTTTTTTTTTTTTTGCTTTTTAAATAGCAGTTAATTTTCAGTATTTTCAACTTGACTAACTCTGTATACCGATATCTGTGATTTAAGGGACTGTATGAAGGACAGCAATGTGTAATACAAAAACCATGGTTGAACACAGCTCATCTTGGTTTTCTAAAGTTGTACTAATTCTAATGCCCTATCAATTATTATTATACTTTCTTTGAAATAAATTTTCAAAATTTATGACTTTTGAAAAGTAAAATGACAAGAAAAACTTAAGGTTTATTGAAAGTAAGCAGTAATATTCAATTATTTGTTCAATCTTGTGTAATTGTGTCTGTTAATCTGAGCAGCAGATTTGACTATAAAGTGGATAGTATAACATTGATTCTTAAATAACTATGCTTGTTTCAAAAATTTGTAACATAAGAGCTAGCCAGATAACTCAGCAGATTAAAACATCTACTTAGGCAATTCTCTTGTGTCATGCTATCCTGGCTTGCTAACAGTGAAGTATAGAATTAAAGATTTAGGATCTGTTATCCTCTTTCTCAAGTTGTAGGTGTAGGTGTCAGATGTTGTGGCCCACCAAGAAAAAGAAATTGATCAAGACATAGACAAGTTCATAAAAGATGTCAAAAGAATATGCTTTAAACAACTAACGGGATTATATGTTTGGAGATTTACTTATCTTTCCACATCATTAGATAAAGTGACTATTTCGTGTGTGTGTGTGTGTGTGTGTGTGTGGTAGCAGGGATTGAACTCAGGACCATGTCATCAGACAGGTGCTTATGTCACTGAAATATTTCACCAGCCCATTTATTACTTTTTAAATAATTGTATTCATTTTAATGGATAAAAAAGACAAAATATCAATGAAACTGTTTCAAAAAAGGTTAGTAGGACATTTACAATAATTAATACACTGCATATTGTTGTCTTCATTGTAGTTATTCAGAGGACAAGAGGCACACATGATATCTCATTAAACAATATTGGTACGAATTTATTCTCCATGAACTGAGTGAAAGAAGCCAAATGTCTTTCCTAACTCTCTTGTGTATGCATATATTGTATTTTTCCTTCTCCCTTTCTTTCCACATCAAAACTTTCTTTTATATACACTTTTGTGAAGTTGGTAATGCTTAACACTACTTAGCTTAGCAAGTGATAGCAAACCTTAACCAGACAGGATTTGACTGACATTGTCAAATACAAAAGTTACATGTTTAATTATATAGGTCTTGGTTTAACTTGGTCTTAACCATCCAGCAGAAAAGTATAACCATGAGGTATAAAATGTAATGCCATATTAATACGCTGAGCTGTAAAAGCCTCCAGTCAACTACTTCTGACAATTACCAGCTCTGTTGATAACCCACTGCTATTATGGACTGTTGGACTATATTAGATTATTTTACTGAATTCAAGTACCTACAATATTCAAGCTGGCATCAAGTATGAAAATGTATTTTAAAGACTCTCCAAATACAGCTTCTCATACTGCAGTGGAACACACAACTCTGAAAAAAACAAAATGGAAAAGGGGATATGTTGCCAGTCACAAAGCTAGGAAATGAATCAAATATGTGTTGATGTGACTTGGCCCAGTTACTAAAGCAAACAAGTTACCTCACTCCTGAGATGAACATCCTGTCTGGTTACATCCCATTTTTTAAAACTACATTAAAAGACATTTTCATGGCACATCCATCCATGAAGAGAAAGAATTTTTAACTTATTCTTTCACTTGGTGTATATTTATTTTCATTTGTTTCAAACAGATGTTGAGGTACTAGAAAATGGATGATAAAAAACAAAAGTGAAAGATCACTGCCTTTGTGAATTTACATTTACTGGGAAAGACTCAAGATTAAAATGAAAATATACAGGACGTGACTTGGTGTTGGAAAGTGCTAAAGATAAAAATGAAACATACATGAAAAATGAGTTTATTGATGTGTCTGAAGCATGATTAAGAAATACAATTAATCATAAAATGAAATTTGATTGTAATAAAAGAGATTGCCATTGATTCCCCACAAAATAATTCCCCTTGACTTAAAGATACATATTCTCTCATACTTGACAATTTCTGAAGAAATTCTGAAAGTCCTCCTTTGTGTCTTTAGTTGTGCTTTCATGGTTGTCTCTATGTCATGAATTCATGAAAATATTTGTCTTTTGTGGGTTTTTTTATGTATTTAGTACAGGGAATACAGGGTCTAGAGTGTCTCATTATGCAGACAGGCTCATAGTGATTTTTCAGTTTTCAGCCTCCCAAGCACTGGGATTCCAAGCTCGCACCACCATTCTCAGTCTCAGTTGCCATTCCAGGATGCTCCAAGGGTGGGGGCAGCACGGCACACTGGGTATGGAACCCAGGCCTTTGCACTCTGCTTAAGCAGGCACTTTCGTCCACTGAGCTATTAGGAGGGTCTACTGTGTTTTTTGTTTTTTTCTTTTGCTTTGAAGAAAAGCCAGAATTCACATAGTACCACAGTACCAAATCTGCTGAATAAGGTGGATAGAACTATACTTATATTTTTAGAGCCCTGTTTCTCCACTGAATGGCACTTCGTAACAGCATTCACTGTCTGATTGATGAGATATTGGAAAGTAACTCAGAAAGAGCACTCCACAGTCTTTCCAGCCAGAGTCCTGGGGCCTTCTACACACTTGCCTGAACCTCCTCCATCAGAGAGTCCTGGTGTGGAACTCGGCAGCAGAACTCTCTGCAGAGAGGCTAGAGGCTAGACTGACCCAGCTAATATGAGAGCTGAACATCTTCTCAGAGGGGAACAGCGGGTTCACTTTCATGGACTGCTGCAGGAAGATACTGAGCACAGCAGCCAGATCCAAGCAAGAACGTATGGGCAAGTTCAAATGTAGTGGCAGACACCAGTAAGATGAGACCCTTAGCTAGACGCAGGTTCACAAAAGCATCCTCTCCCTTTCACTTTTGATCAACAGAGGAGGCAACAAGTAACCAGGGTGAACTAGTCTGCTTAGAAGACCCCCATGTACATCAAGGGGAGATGATCAGACAGAACATAGGGGAACTAATCTAAATACAAATTCCTAATTTAATATCTGCTTAGCTATGCAAACATATTCTTTATCCTTGTGTTCTAAAATACAAACCTATTAGTTATAAAAGTTTATCAACTGCTAAATATTAGTAAACATTATTAGTGTTCTTACTTGTTGTTCTGTAAATATAAAGCTATAGCTACCTTAAACATGTAATCTGTAATGGGTAAGAATTTCAGTAGGTGCTAAGATTATAACTGCACCAAAGCACTACTCCAAATGTCAGAGGACACTGCTATACAAAATGACAAAGATGAGCAAAGTGCTGCATTTTCAAGTCTTGAGCCCATCCTAAACAAATACGGGAGACACTAGCATAGAAGTAGTTGGGAATCATACAGCTGAAATCTCTGAATGAATAGTGTCTGAAGCAAAGAAACAACTGCAGAAAAGTATAAAGTAAGTCAGAACAGAAATAAATCTCTGAAGTAAAAAAGAAACTGATAACTATAATGAAACAAATGCTAAGTGCTCTAAGGAAGACACTGATAGAAAATAAAGAATAGAAAAATTATGGAATCCTTGAATGATCAATAAAGGAAAGAAATAGAATGCATAAAGCAGATTCAAAGGGATATTAAAACCTCAGGAAATTAAAACCTCAATCACAAGCTGGCAAACCCAGTTGAATTAAAGTGAAGACAGAGTTTCAGATCTTGAAGATGCTGGTACAGTTAGTGAAAAGTTAAGAAAAGATCTTAAAAAACAACTGAGATTCAGGAAAAATGATTCAACATCTGCAAGACGATGCAAAGATGAACAATGTAAGACTAATAGACATCAGTATGAAAGAATGAGACAATACAAATCATATAATTAGAATATGGGCAAAAGTAGTAGCAGAAAACTTAGCAAATATGGGAAAACAGTCTGACATTTAGAGAACCGAAGCATATAAAACTCCAGATAACATCAACTTAATTTAAAAAACACCCAGACATATTATAATGAATATCTGAGAAATCCAGCACAAAAACAATATAATAAAAGCCACTACAGAAAAGTATCATATCACATTTAAAGGAAAACCCATCAAAATAATGACAGATTTCTCATCAAAAACCATAAAGTCAAGAAGAGAATGGAGCAAAGTACTTCAAGTCCTCCAAGAAAATGAAGTCCAGCCCAGAATGCTATACCCTGCAAAACTCTCAAGTTTGATGGAGAAGTGAAATACCTCCGTGACAAAGTAAAACTAAAGAATTTTGTGAAGACAAAGCCAATCCTACACAGACTACTATAAGATATTCTAGACCAGGACCAAAATGACTACAACTTCACAAATGAGAATGAAAAGAACTGACCAAATAGGAAAAACAAATAAACACAGGATAAAAAGTGGTATACTATAGAAGGTAAATAACATATCAGTCATAAGTAAATATATAACAACTACATCCTTAAATGTCAATGGATTCAATTCATCAGTTAAAAGAAATAGGCACAGTGGATAAGGAAGCAAATCCAACAGTATGCTGCATATAAGGAACACACTTAACACATTAAGAAATTTATGAGCTGAAAGTCAAAGGATGGAAAACAATACTACATGACCTAGAACCTCAGAAAAAAACAAGGGTAGCAATCCTGTTCTCAGAGAGTCTCAACTTCAAACCAAGAATGATCCAAGGAAAAAAAGAAGGTCACTACACACTGGTTAAGGTAAAAAAAATTAGAGGTAACAGTCATAAATATGTACTCACCAAACATGAGAGCACCCAACTATATAAGACAAATCTTAATGGACATGAAAACTCTAATATCTAAGACCACAGTCTTAGCAGGAAACCTTAACTCCCCCTTATCCCAAAAAGATAGGTCAAGCAGACAAAAAATTAGCAAAAATGTAGCAGAACTTGGAACAAATGGACTTAGGGGACATATGCAGATTGTTCCACCTAACCACAGATGAATACACATTTTTTTTCAGCTGCATATGGGTCATTCTCTAAAATAGACCACATACTAATCCATAGGTCATGCTTAAGTCTATGCAAGAAAACAGAAATTTTCTGTTTTCACAGTGCAATGAAAAGAGAAAATAATTGACAAAAGAAACCACATAAGTGCATGTAAATTAAACAGCACCTTCCTCATCAACCAATCAGTTATACATGAAATTAAACAAGAAATTATCAATATCTACAATTCAATGAAAATTCAGGCACACCTTATCAGAATTTACGGGATACAATGAAAGCAGTGTTTAGATGGAAATTTATAGCTGTGAATTCACACTTTAGGAAAATAGGGAAGAAATAAACACCCTCATGCTGCACCTCAAATGTCTAGAAAAGGAAGAGCAAATGAAACCCAATGCCCAGAGATGGGGGGATTATAAAGATTAAAGCAGAAATTAATTCAATGGAGAAGAAGAAAACAATACAAAGAACTAATGAATCAAAAGCCTAGTTCTTTGAAAGATTAAATAAAATTGATAAGCCCCTAGCTAACATCATAAAAAAGAGGAAAGAAAAAACTCAAATTCAAGCAATAAGGAAGGAAAAGAGTGAAATTGCCACACACCATGTGGAAATGTAGAAGATCATCCATAGCTATACTGAGAATTTTACTCTCACAGAATCAAAGACATAGATGAAATGGACAGATTCCTAGAAAGGTACAAATTACCAAAACTTAATCAAGAAGACATAAGAACTCTCAATAACCCAATACCAGACAATGAAATTCAAAATGTAATGAAACACCTAGCAACAAAAAAAAAGCACAGGTCCAGATGGATTCACAGCTGAATTTTAAAAGATATTTACAGAAGATATAATCCAAATATACTTCAAATTCTTCAATGAAATTGAAAAAGAAACAATTCTCCCCAAGTCATTCCTGGAGGCAAGTATTATACTGACAACAAAACCATAGAAAGGTGCAACTAAAAAAGAGAACTACAGGCCAACCTCCCACATGAACATAGATGCAAAAACCTCAGTAAAATCCTAGTAAATAAGCCGGGCGTGGTGGCGCATGCCTGTAATCCCAGCACTCGGGAGGCTGAGGCAGGAGGATTGTTGTGAGTTCGAGACCAGCCTGAGCTACAAAGTGAGCTCGAGGCCAGCCTGAACTGCATAGTGAGACCCTGTCTCAAAAAGACAAAAAAAAAAATATCCTAGTAAATAGAATAAGCAAATAATTAAGAAGATTATACATCATGACTATGGAGAATTCATCCCAGGGATACAAGGTTCATTTAACATATGCAAATCTATTAGTGTAATCAACTATATCAATAGAGCCTAATACAGAAACCACACAATATTATCAATTGTTGAAGAAAAGGCTTTTGACAAAGTCAAAAACTCATCCATCATCAAAATCTTACAGAAAATTGGAATATATGGTCTGTACCTCAATCTGATAAAAAGCCTTCTATAAAAATTTAACTAATATCATTCTAAATGTGAAAAACTGAAATAATTTACTGTCAGGTCAGGTACAAGACAAAGATATCCTCTATCACCACTCCTATGTAATATAGTACTGGAATCATTAGCTACAGTCATTAGACAGGAGAGAGAAATAAGCGCAATAAGAATAGGTAAAGAAGATAAATGATCATTATTTGCAGATAACACAAAAACTCCACCGAAAGGCTACTAGAATTAATACACAAATTCATTAGCATACCAGGATACAAAATCAGTACCCGAAAGTCAGTAGCATTCCTCTATACAGATAGCAAACACACTGAGAGAAATTAGGCAAACAATACCTTTGACAGTAGCCCCACAGAAAATGAAATACTTAGAAGTTAAAGAAGTAAAGGATTTATTAAATGAAAATTATTCTGAAAAAAGAGATTTTAGAGGATTTCAGGAAAGGGAAAGGTATTCCCTGCTCCAGGATAAGAAGAACCAACTTTGTGAAGATAGCCATACTCCCAATATTGCTGTACAGATTTAATTCAATCCCTATCAAAACACCACTAACATATCTCAGAGTCCTACATACATCATTCCTAAACTTTATTTGGAACCAGAGTAAACCTACAATACGAAAGACATTACTGGGCAAAAAATGGTAAGGCAGGAAGCATTACAATTCCTGACTTGTGTTTCAGGATAAATCCTGAGGGTATTTGATGGACCATATCAGATACAAAAGTTACATTTCTTGCTGTATAGGTCTTGCTTCATCTTGGTCTTAACCATCTAGCAGAGAAGTGTAAACACGAGGTATAAAAATAAAAGCCATGTTAGTAGGCTGAGCTGTAAAAGGCTCAAGTCAACAACTTCTGACATGTCCAGTCATATGGATATCCCCATAATATTATGGACTACTGGATTGTATTGGAATATTTTGCTGAATTTACTCACCTACAATATTTAAATGACAATGGAATACCCTTCTCTGACAAAACTAAAAAAAATGGGATATAAATGAAAAACCATTTGTATGTGTATGTTCAAAATATGATAGTTATACAGATACATTCCCTTAATTCCATGAATAGAAAGATTTGCTCTAACAGTGTTTCTTGACAGAATATCATGTCTCCATCTTGTATAATGAGTAACCACTAAGACAACAGTATACAATGTAATTATTATTGAAACTGTCCTACTAATCAGTTTTGATATTGTCTCATTTCTATTTCTTTCTCAATAAAATTATTTAAAATAAAAGAAATTATACTACAAAGATACAGTGATAAGGGCCTGCCAAATAGCTCAGCAGATTAAAACACCTGCAAGCAGGTACAGGGACGAGGGAATTCTATCTGAAGCCTGTCTTGCCATCCATGCCCTTGGGAAGTGCTGAGATACAATTGAGCCTGGGTATGGTTGCATGTACCTGTAATACCAACTTTTAGGAGGCTGCAAACAGGAGAATCACTATGAGTCTGTGATAGTAGTGAGACCCTGAACACCCTGTAGACTCTTCTCCATAATACAGAAAAAAAGCTACAGTGATAAAATCAGCATGGTATTGGCAAAAAAGTAGACCTGAGGATCAATGCATTAGATTAGAATATGCAGATGCAAATACAAACACTCAGTCATCTTATCTTTGGTATTTGGGCCAAACATGCTCACTGGAAGAATAGCCTTTTTAATGGTGATGCAATTACTGTCTTTGTACATGCTGAAACCTAAACCTAGGCCCGTGTCTATCATCACACACTAAACTGAAGTAAAAATGGATCAAAGACTAAACATTGAGACAGAAACACTAAATCTCCTGGAAGAGAAAGTAAGAGGAACTCCTGACATACGGATGAGCAAACAGTTCATGAACAAAAATCAAACTGCACAGGTAACACTTCAAAGAATCAACAACTAGGATCTCCTCTTATTGAGAATTTTTTCCATCAAAAGAAATTACCAGCAGAGTGGAAAGACAACCCCCAAATTTGGAAAAATCTTACCTAATAAGAACTCAGACAAAGGTTTTCTACCTATAATTTGAAAGAACTGAAAAACATTATGGCCCCAAAATTGAAAGACCCAATCCAAAAATGGGCATCCAAGATTAACACACACTTCTGACAGGACAAAATTATTTGAGAAAATAAATATTTGAAAAAGTGCTCCACATCACTAGCTATCCATGAAATGCAAATTTAAAAAAAACACTCAGATTTCACCTCACCCCAGAAACAATGGGTATCATAAGGAAATCAACCAACAAGTGTTGAAGAGGCTGTGAGGAAAAAGGAACCCTTCTCCACTGCTGGTGGGAATGTAGACTGGTGCAACCACTATGGAAATCAGTGTGGAGACTTCTTAAAAAACTAGGCTTGGAAATCCCATTCAAACTAGCTTTCCCCTGACTGGAAATTTTCCTGGAGGAACTGAAGACATCATATCATAGTGATATATGTGTACCTATGTTTACTGCAGCATATTTTTTAATTCATTTATTTATTACAGTGTCTCAGTACACATCACGGATTCTTTTTTGGCAGGGGGGTCATCTCAGCCCGCCTTGGGGGGAGGGGCTGGCATGGCATGTGGTGCAGGGGATCGAACCGCGGTCCCTGAGAGGCGCTTTAGACCGCTGAGCTATCTTGCCAGCCCCATAATTTGTGATGGCCAAATCCTGGAAACAACAAATATGCCCTTGTCCTGACATATGGATGGAAAAGATGTGGTATTTTTATACAGTGGAGTATTACTCAGCTACGAAGAATGATAAACTCGAAGTCTATATTTAAGTAGATGCCACTTGAAGATATACTCATAAGTGAAGTAAACCAGCTGCTCGTGTGCAAATATCATATACTCTCTCTAGTGTAAGAACTCAAAAGAAATAAAAATAGGATGGTATAACAGAATTAAAAGGAAAGCAAGAACTTAAGGATTAAACAGTGAAGAGAGAGAAAGAAGAAAAGTTGGGAAATATGGCAGAGGAAGAATCATACATTTATATAATGTAGATGGTTAAGGAAATGTTCCTAAGAATCTCCATCAGGTTTTTGAAAATAGCAATTCATGTGTAGAATTCTCACCCTGACTAACTATATATGCTGATGTCTGTGAACTAAGCAACTAAGCTGAGGATAGCAAAGTGTAATACTAAGACCATGCTTGAAATACCTATCATTTTGGTCTTTTAAATGTATACTCTTTCTAATATCGTAACAATTTTTTCTATACCCTCTTTAAAGTAACTTTTTGTAAGAAAAAGAGGTAATAAATGAAAACAAGAGACAAGAAAAAATATGTGATAGATTGTCTTGCTACAATATTGCATATGGTTTGATTTCTAAATTTCTGTGTGAAAATGCGTAATTTGTATTTCTTAGAGTCTATAGGGATTTAAAGTTTAGAATATTCATGGTTGTTTGAAAATTGCACTTCGTTGTTGTGTCTAAGGTGATTGATATTCAGACAGTGATGTTGATCTCAACTGCCTTTGTTACAGGGTAATTATATCATTATGCTTCTCTTCTGGATGTCTAACAACAAAGGTATGCAGACCCAAATTTAGATAAATACAGGGGTTTCAAGGATAGCCAATACTCTCAGGACATGAGACCCTATGTTGTGACATCTAACTCAGTGGTATCTGAAGTTTTCTGATCAAGGAGATTATGAGGTCATAGAGGAAAGTGATTGATGATGTACAGTGTGCCTAAGCAGAGTTACCTAGGGACTAAAAGTCTCTTAGGCTTTTGTAGCAATGGGCATGGCTCATCCAGATAGCTGACACTGACAAAAGATCTAGAGGTGTTGTACGTGTTTTCAGGGTACATCATGAGGGGATTTGACTGACCTTGCCAGGTGCAAAAGTTAAATTTTTACTTATATAGGTCTTTCTTTACCTGGGTAAAATGTATAACCACAAAGCATAAAAGGTAATGCCATATTAATATACTGAGTTTTAAAAGGCTCAAGTGAACAGCTTCTGACAACTTCCAGGTGTGGTGATAGTCCACTATTGACATGGACTATTGGGACTATATTGGATTATTTTGCTGAATTCAAGTACCTGCAATATTTGAACTGGCATCAAAACAAAAATGTCTTTTAAAGACTTCTCCAAATACAGCCTCTCTAACAACAATGGAACATCCATCTCTCTCTGACAAAACAAAACAAAAAGGGGGTCATAAAGGCCTTTCTTTTTTTTTTTTTTTTTTTTTTTTTTCGTCTTTTTGAGACAGGGTCTCTATGCAGTTCAGGCTGTCCTTAAGCTCACTTTGTAGTTCAGGTTGGTCTCGAACTCACAACAATCCTCCTGCCTCAGCCTCCCGAGTGCTGGGATTACAGGCCTGTGCCACCACGCCCAGCTTAAAGGACCTTACTGTACTGAAAAATATATACATGTATGCAAAATAATTAGGGTAGATATACAGCTACTTTCTCTTAGTTCAATGAAAAGTTTGGTACTAATATTGTTTAGACAAGATATCATACCTACATCTTGTCCTCTGAATGAACAATATGAAGAGAATAATATGCAGTGCATTAATTATTGTACCCGTCCTAATAACCTGTTTTGAAACTGTTTCATTGTTATTTTTCCCTTAAAATGAATAATTTTTTTTTTTAATTTTCAAAAAAAGAGTACTTACAGAACTGCTTCAGAAAACTGCAGCATCATGGGATAAGTGTGTGCCAAATATGTGCAATGGTATCATTCTGAGGAGAATCAACAGTATCATGTCTTGTATATAATATTGTTGAATTGAAACATGTGTATACTCTTTCCCTCAAACTAACAGCTAGTTATAAAATGAGCCTTAGTAACTAGAGATGTAGGGGTCAGGGAGACAGGTCAGTAGAATAAGTGCTTGCCTGGGAAGCACGGGGTTCGGAGCTCAGTCCCCAGTACCGCAAAAAAAAAAAAAAAAAAACTAGAGATAAAACGTACCAGCCTTAGTCATCCATTCCATGATTTACCTGACCTACAAAGTAGCCATCAAGAAACAGAATATTGATTGCAGGTGAGGCAAAATGTGAAAGAAACAAAGAGCACCATAATTTATGCTTTTAAGAAGGAAGAAACAGGAGTGGAGATAGGAGAAAAAAATTTAAATTGAAATGAGAAACTCTACAAGGGACGTTCACTAACAAATTCATTTTTCAGGATGCACAAGGAATGATGACTGGGTAAGAAAAGAAAAGTAGTGCAAAATTGACAGAGCAGGCAGAAGAGGGACTGGCTGAAGCTTGTTTGCAAGAGACATGTAAGAGTAGGATGGGTTTGGGATGGGTAGCCACGTGAACAAAACTGAACAAGGCCAACTAAGGGACCAGTTGGACTTTTTTTACATAGGGAGAGGAAAAGTAGATGGAAGATGGAAGAGACGAAATAAAAGTAAATCATAAGTGGGGAAAGAACTGAAAAAAAAAAAAGACAAAAGACAAATTCTCTTATAAATGTACGCAGGTGTCATATTTAATTTCACACTTGGGATGGATTAATAAATAATAAAAATTTCATTTATCACAGAAAGGGCAACAAAGAAATAAAAAAGAAATGGTAGCATAGGAGAGATTTTTTAAAAACTTTTGCTAGGGGCGGGGGAGATGGCTCAGTGGAATAAGCGCTTCCCTGGCAAGCTCAAGGGCCTGAGTTTGGGGGGAAAAAAGTTTTACTAATGAGAGTAATGCTCAAATGCATTTTAGAATTGGAAGAGTATCTATTATACTGGCATAGCATGGAGGTATTTCCTATAGTAGGGTCACTCTTCAGCATTGAATGCGAGCACAGAATGAATGTGAGAAATATCAGGAAAAAGTTGCCTTTGCTAATTCAACAACCTTGACATTGTCCTCCTCAGACAGCTTCTGGCACTATAAACACGGTTGACGCCTTTGTGATCTTTCAAGTGACAAAACATACAAAAGAGGAATGTCTATAAAATAGATGAACTTTCTTCAGGTGCCTAGAATTTTTTCATAGATTGCTAGTTTTTAAAAAATACTTTTTGGAGGTCATGACATAATATCAATATGAAAAATATGGTGGAATCTCAGAATTAAAAAATGGATGTTTTAGGACATTAAACCCTAAAGACACATTAAACAGAAGTCTGTAATGCACATATATATTCACTTAAGTTTGTATTAGCTTATCTGGTCTAATAACAGCAGAGTAAAACTGCAGAATTGGAAAAGAGTGTCACAACCCTTCATAATATTTCCTAGTACCTTTTCCTTTGTGGGAAAGGAAGCAACAAGAAAAGAATGAAAGGACTTGCTGGGTTGCCTTCCTAAGGTTATTCTTCAAAGGTCTGACATTGTAATTCTCTAACTGCCTGGAACATTTGAGCTTTCAAGAACTCTCTCCATTTCTTCTTAATTAAATGCTTTCTAGTTGGAGAAATATTTAAAATAATCACTGAAAAATGTTGTATTTTTCTCCATAGAACAGAGAAATTTTAAAGTACAAAGATATTTTTATTTTACTTCACATTTTAAAAATTGCATATAAGTATTTGTGGGTTTAATATCTAAGCAGTAATCCTGGAATGTCTTTCTTCTCTGTCCCTCTCCCTCTTTGCACCCCTCCATCCCTCCTGGCAGCCCTAAAGTGAGTGACTTTCCTCTGGATCACATCCCCACCACAAGGTTCTGGCTCACCATTAGCCCACAGCAAGGAACCCGCAGGCCAAAACTTCTGAAACCATGAGAAAAAACATCTTTCCTTCTTTAAACAAAAATTTACCCTCATATTCTGAGTATAGATGACATGTGATAATTGGAATAAAACAGCTTGAAGAGGGGGTCAGTTTCTATCATAAATCAGTATAATTTTGAGAAAATTAGGTTGGGAACTAAGATACTAAAGGAACATTCAGGTTTCTATAGATTTCAGAACTGATAGTTGTGAGTAAGAATGTTTAATTGATAGGAGCCAGGAAGGTAGCTTAGTAGAGTATGCTCTTGCCTGGCAAGTGCAAGGGCCTGAGTTCAGTCCCCGGTTCCATAAAAAAAATATTTAATTGATCATATTTCCAACATGCAATATTTCTCTACTGCACACATCCTCAAAGCATTTGTCTTAAGACACACATATGAGCACAGGAGGTGTTTTGCACATAGCATGAAGTGTTAGCCATAGGGGAATCTGCTTTTAGGATTTTTTTGCGGGTGGGGGGTGGGGGGTGGGGGTGGGTGGTCCTAAGGATGCCTTCAGAGCAGGTTGGATTTGGCTTGAGTATCTGGGGATCAAACCACAGAATCCTGAGCCTGATTGCTTTGTTTCAGCAGGCACTTAACAACTGAGCTAATGGCCAGGCCCCCAGGGAATTTGCTTCTAAATCAACACAACTGGAAGAAGCAAGTGGAAGTCTTCAGTCTTCAGTAGTTATTTGCTACTTGCCTGTGTGGCTCCAAGTAAGAAGCTGGGCCCTTGGAAGCCATAGATTGATTTAAGACAGTGGAGGAAGGAGCTGTCCAAATAAAAGAAGGCTCTAAAAGCCCAGAGCCTCTAGGAGGAGAACTCTGAAAGCATGACTCCTCAACTTGAAATCCTCATTTCATGGAAGAAAGTTGCTGAATTACAAAGAATCTAAAAGCAAAGTCCATATTCAGTTCTACATCTTGAAGCATCAGAGAAATCTACAATTACATCAAATGTTATGGTCTTGGCGGGATTCTCAAAAAAACAAATGTGGAGGAGACGCAAGACAGATGCACTTACTTCTCTGATGCCTAAATTTTTAAAAAAATTGAAGCTAGTATTACCACAAACACTGCACAATCTAGGAAAATAACATGATGTTAACTAATTAACTTTCTAGCACATTTTATAAGTCTTTTATCCTTGAAATTTGACTTCATGGCTGTGATGGCACAATGACAAAGTTTTTTTCAAGATCTTGAAATCTCTGTTATACTCACTATCTTACTGAAGATATTGGACTTCAAATTATTCATATTCTTTTCTTTCAAATTACATGTTGTTTTATTTTTTTCCTTTTTTTATTGAAGTACAAATTTCAACAAGACAGTTTCAAAACATATTAACATGACAGATTCAATAAATTAATACATTGCAAACTGTTTCCATGATGTTTTGATATCATACAAGGTGCATAATGAAATTGTACTTACAGACATTATAGCAGATGTCTCTTATCAGTAAATTAAGAGAGTGTAGCTGTTTACGCCTCTAATTTTTTATAACAAAATTATATCAAAGATTCAATAATTAATACTTTCTACCTTCTTATTTTCCTAGTGGTTGTCAATAATGCTAGAAGCCGACATAATATCCTGTCCAACCACCATTAGTGCAAATCTTGCCCCTCATAGAATTATGTAGAAGCATGGCGTTATCTATCCCAACTGTACTGTCCATACACACACACATCATGATTCTTCCTTTCTATACCCCTTCCTTTGTCTACACCTGTCAAAGATGGGCACTCCATTGTCATTAAACCAATTTAGATGCTTGAACTCAAAAACAAAATCCAACACAGTCCAGAATTCCACAACAATAGTGAGTCATCTGAAGAAGTTGTCGACCATAGCCATTTACATTTCAATTTATTATTATGGCCCCACATTGTATACCTCACTTTTATATTTTGCTGCTGGATGGTCAAGACCTAGATAGAGCAAGAGCTATATACCAACACATGTACTTTATGTTCCTTTTGAGGTCAGTGAAGTCTCCTCAGGGTTTATCTTGTAGTCCTGTACCTTATTCTGTAGATCCTTTTTCTGTGTCATCCATGTGGATGAGTCACAGCCAATCTTGACCAGTTTGCTCTCTGTGAGAGCCTGAGAGAAAGTTTTCTCTCCATGTGACTCTCCCCAGGCACAATATAGAACTTTGATCTGTTTCCTCTGTGGCTCCTTGTTCAGAAAATTTGGAGCTCAAGTGAGTTTCATGATGTTAACAGTACAGGTTCACTTATGTCCTGAGTCTTCGCTGACCTTGAAAGGCTAGGGCCAAAATGTTGGCTGGCCTTGTGGCTCTTCTATTTCTCCAATTTTGATCTAGAAGAAAAGCTGATTAGTATGCTTCAACATATGCTGTTCACTTTGCCCTATCTGACTCAATTGTTTTTAGTTGTTGTAGTGCATTTCTTTTTGTATTTCTTCTTTTCACTTCTTATACTAAGGAGACTACATGATATTTACACATGTATGTCTGGATTATTTCACTTGTGAGTATACGTTCAAGTGGCATCCACTTCAATATAAATGCTTCAAGTTTATCATTCTTTATAGCTGAGTAATACTCCATTATATAGAAATACAACATCTTTTTCAACCATTCCTCATGTGACAGACATCTTGGTTGTTTCCAAGATTTTGCTATTATTTTAGTGAGTTTGTTCAGTAACCAATCATCTTGATTTATACTTGAAAATATGTTTTTTACCCCATAGTAATCAATGCAGATTACATATGAGTGGATTTATATACTGACCATTATTTTCTCTTACCATTTGGACATATTAATCCATTGCAATCTGCCTACAATGGCTGGTATTAAGGGTTGATTGGTGGTGTTACTGCTGCACAATGTATGCAATGTATAAATTTGTGTGTTTCCTTTTCACTTTGTTCGTAATTTCTTTTGACTTGCAATAACTTCTCAATAAGAGTTGATCCCAGTTGTTCATTCTTTCAAGTGTTTCCCATACGAATACATGTTTGTCCATGAACTCTTTGCCTACCCCTATGTCTTCACGAGTTCCTCCTACTTTCTCTTCCAGGAGACTGAGTGTTTTTGTTTTAATGTTTAGATCTTCAGTCCATTTTAACTTTAGCTTAGTGCATTTTGATAAACCTGGGTCAAGTTTTAGTTTTCAGCATGTACAGAGCCAGTTTTTCCAGCACCATTTGTTAAAGAAGCTATCTTTCTTCCAGTAAGCATGTTTGGCACCTTTGTCGAAGATCAGGTGGCTGAGTGTGTTCGTAACATCCAACTTTCTTAAACACAATATACATACTTTTGAATGTTTTAAGATGTGCAACTTTTTCTGATTTTATATTTACTGAACAATCAAGGTGCTGATTTTTTACTGATTTAAATATGTAAATTATAGTCCCACCAATTTGATATCCATTCCTTCAGGTAAATTTGATTTTACTAGTGTTGCACTAATTACACTGTATGAAAAATAAGCAAATTTATGCAAATAGGAATATTGCCTTGGGCTTTTATGGAAATGAACAAAATCCTCATGTATTATTCCCTTAGCACCCATGCTGTACTTCTGGGTATAAATACATCTCTGAGCCAGATTAGCTATGCTACATGGGAGTGAAAGTTTTCATCAGAGTGTTCAAGATATAGCTTCATAAATAAACTGGCAAAAGGAAAACAGTGGGAACAATAATTAGAAGAACCTTTGAATGATCTAGGAAAAATATTTCTTTGGCTTATGGCATCAGACTTGGTATTCATTTATCATTTATCAATGTTTTGCTTTGTTTTTTCCCAGTATAAATTCTGTGTTTTTAAAAGTCATTCTGTTACTCTATCTCTCTTAAGAGGTAGGTATAGAACATTTTGATCATTGTCTTGCTTCCATTATTTTGATTTTAGTTTTCTAATTTTATCATTTTTATCCTTATTTCTTTTGCATTCTGATTTCCCGTCTGGTGATTTCCCAAAATTTTTCTTTCTTCAATGTCTTTTAATTTTCCTTCCTACTGAGAAATTCCCCTGACCTAAGCATATTGAAAAAGAAAAGAGAATAATTAACAATATTTCGGATTATTTGCCCCATATGTTAAATAGATGACATCACTAATCACTTCATACAATTACTACTTGAGAACAAAATAGTGATAAAATTCACTGCAGACCTTTTACACATTAACACTATGGTTATATTTCTGCTATTTTCATTCTTGTGCTTTTTGTTGTTATTCATTAAAAAGGCTCTGATTTCCTTTGCATGAGAGTAAATTTTAAATTATTCTTTTATTTCCTACTGCACTTAACAAAAATATACTATAAAGAGTTTTTCTCATTAAGTTTCCCACAGGAATCTCCCATACTACTGAAAACAAAAGGCTAATATTAGTAAGACATTACTAAGCCTCACACCATATTTAAGCAGACTTAGGTCCTACATAAACTTTTCCTATATTTTAGAGAATCCCCAAGCTGTGTTAGAGGAGTTATCAAGCAAGTTAATGAGTCATATTGGATATCTCAACTAATTACCTTTATCAACAATATGCTATTTTAAAGGCTTTATCTACCTTCTCATATACTTTAAATGAATTAAGGGTAAAAAAGAATCTCTTAAGGTTCTTTTTTGTGCTTTCTTAGCTAATTTGAACAAATATAGATTCTTTTTTTTTCCATTTATTTTTATTTTATTAAAATACAAATGTCAATCAGACAGTTTCAAGACACCTTAACCATACAGAGTCGATGAATTAATACATTGCAAACTGTTTTCGTAACTGTACAAGTTACTGTTTTGGTACTGTACAAGATGCATACATGAAATTATATTTACAGGTTTTTTTATAGCTGAATTATATCAAAGATTCAATAATTATTTACCTAGTGGATGACCATAGCACTAAAAGCCGACATAATATCCTGTCCAACCACCATTAGTGCAGATCTTGCCTCTCATAGAATTATGTAGAAGCACAGCGTTATCTATCCCA
>PVKA01016965.1:0-46794 GCA_004027165.1 Ctenomys sociabilis | reverse complement strand
AATTCTGGCAGGAGAAAATAAATCCAGACTGACTTTAGCTGGATGACTACTACAAGTATCCTCCATGAGTTGGCAAAATCTTCAGAGTGACTGGTGGAGCAAGGAGCCTTTCATGTGCTCCCAATTGTTATACAGTGCATACAGGCTGGTAAGTGTCAGGCCTGCTAGACCTCCTCGTGCAACTCCTCGAAGCCCACCTGTACATTTATATAACATGCCCGTCATGGTTCCAGCTGCCACTGTGTTCAGGTCATCCTCTGCACCTCGTGTTTTCTCAATGATAACACCAAATGCACTATAGAGCAAAGCCAGAGAACCTAGAGTATTGGCCCACAGTGCCCCTTGCCTAGTCACCATATTCAAAATCTGTACATTTCTTGGCTTGGACCAGGCCATATTCTGGGTTTCCTTCAATCCTAGCCGAAGACCATTCATAGCCCCAAATGCAGCCCCAGTCATGCAACATCCTCCAATGGTAAAGAAGGCCAGTTCAAACCTGCCTCGGGTTTTATTAGCTCCAGTCGGTAAAATAAACTCATCAGTATCCTGCACAAGATATCGTGGATCCACATTTAAATAAGGAGACAAAGGGTTCATTCCAGTTAGCGGGACTCCGGCCAAATCTGCGTGCGAGTAACCAGCTCCGCCCGCTCCAAAAAAGCTGGCCAAGCCCCCAGTGGTTTTGTTGCTACTGCCCCCACCGCCCTCCATGGTGTCACAGCAAACTTCTGTCCGTCTCCCGCCGCGGCCTTGGGCCGAGGTACAGAGCTCGGCCGTTGAGCCCAGGCAGCAGCGGGGAAACACACGTTACTCCTGCCTCCTTCACACGCTGACCATGAAGCTGAATCTTCCTATGCCCCTTGCCTGTACTTTCATATGGCAGCCATATGGTAACTCCACATGTACTCCTAAAAAACTGTTCTCCCAAAAAACGAGATTCTATGAAAAACCTCTAGTTATCTAGAGGTTCTCTGCTTAAATGTCTAATAAGTGAGCCTTATGTACTTGTATTATAACCCCAGGTCCTCAGGAGGCAGGTGGATCACACATTCAAGGCCAATCTGGGCAACTTAGTATGATCTTGTCTTTTTTTTTTTTTTTTTTTTTTTTTTTGAAAAAAAGAAAAGGAGAACCAGCGAGATAGTTCCATGGAATAAGGGTCTGCTTTGGAGTTCAGTCCCTAGCACTACATGTTGCACTGGCCCTACTTCCAGGCATGCTGAGCCAGTTACCTAGACCTGGCATGGTGGCGCGCACCTATAATCCCAGCACTGAGGAGGCTGAAAACAGAAGGATCACAATGAATCCAAGCTGCATAGTGAGACCCTGTACCAAATACATTAAAAAAAAAAAAAAAAAAGGACTGAGGAAATAGCAGATACACCCAGGGACAGAGCATAGACTCCCTCCCCAGTGTTAAAAAAAAACAGTGACTTCTCCTGACTCCTGATCACATTAAGTAAAGCTCTCCAGTTCCTAAGCCAGTGGTAGTGTGTCTATGGCATGGGTGCCACAGTGAGCTGTCTGTATCATTGGAAGCTCTTAAAGGATCACCCGCGCTATCTAAAAAATGATTTATGAACTGTTCTCATGTGTGCTCCAGTACAGACATCAGAATTTAATGTAAGTCTCTAACATCAAAGACTCACACTAAGAAAAGAAAACACAACAATAAAATTGACCAGAAGGGAAAGAATCTTCACGGTACACAACCGTCACTATAGTTAATCCTGTAGCTAATCAGGACAAGAACTACCCATATAGGACAGGCCCACCTTGCCATGTATACAGCCTGGACTACAGGCCTACACAGAGCAAGTAACTCAGGCCTGGAAAAGAACTTCCCAATGTCTCCTAAGCACATGGCCTGTGATATAAATCTCTGTTTATCAGAGCTGGAAATTAATAGACAATATCTAAAAGAGGCACATCAAGAACAGGTGATGTAAACATATTATTTAGAGACAATAATAACCACCAGTAGAAACAGCTAGAAGAGTTAACCATGTTTGTCTCCGCAGCTGGGGAGTGACAGGCAGGGCCTGATGGCCATGCATCATGAGCTCTTCGGTGTGATTTGATGGTTTCATCTCGTGCATATATTAGTGGTATTTTAATTTAAAAAAAGAAAAAGCCTTTTCAAAGAAGATAACTAGAAAGTTTTGTTTTTGTTTTTTTTTCTCGTGTAGCATTGTTTCATTCTGGAATCCTCCAATGAAGCATTTGGCTAAACACATAAATATGATAATGGTAATTATTCAGAAAACAGGGGCTTTGTAAAATAGTGTGTGTCATGAGAGTAATCAAGCTTGGTGCTAACACATCATGGCTTTTTGGGATAATTAGACCATGCTGGAGGCCCAGATGGGGCGAATGAGAAAGCCATGGGTGTCTGCTGCGCAGCAACAAGAAAACATCACACAGAACCACTCAAGTGGCAATTGACATTTGCATGTTAACTTAGTACACAACAAGAACTAAATAAAAATGCTTGCATTTGAGGCAAAACATTTCACCTTCAAAGCCAAACATCAAGCATAGATAATTAATATCCTACATAACTCATTTGAAGCCCTCTTGTGTTAAAATCTTAAAAGCTCCAAGTGTTTGTTTGTTGGTTTTATTTTTGGCACTGAGAATTGAATCTGGAGCCCTCATATCCCCAACCCTTTTATTTTTTTTGGAACCGGGGATTGAATTCAGGCCCATGTGCTTGCCAGGAAAGCACTTATTCTACTGCGCCATCTCCCCGGGCCTCTCAACTTTTTAAATTTTATTTTGATAGAGTCTCTCTAAATTGCCCAGGCTGGGGTCAAACTTGCAGTCCTCCTGCCTCAGTCTCCCAGAGTACTGCAGTTATATATATATATATATGCTCTAATGTCCAGTTTATTTCTTCTTTAAAAAAGAAAAAGCAGGCCAGGGAGATGGCTCAGTAGAATAAGCACTTCCCTGGCAAGTGCAAGGGCCTGAGTTCAATCCCCGGTTCCACCAAAAGATAAAAACCAAAAAAAAAAAAAAAAAAAAGTTCACCTCTTATCACAATTATCATCCACAAAAATCAATTACTGTATTAAGTCATCTGAAAAAGAGCTATTGTAGCCCCACACTATGTGACTTTATGCTAAGGTCACAGTGGTGAAAACACAGTCCCTGTCCTTGGCACAGTTTAAGACCAACATGAAGCAGGCATAGGGGTGCACACTTGTAATCCCAACACTCAAGAGACAGGCAGGAGAATTCCTGAGAATTCAAGACCAGACTAGGCTCCACAGTAAGTTCTGCCTGAACTATGCAGTGAGGCCTGTCTCATTAAAAAAAAAAAGTCAACTGGAACAAGTAAGCAGACAATGTCACCTAGTGCATACTACAGTTTAATGGTTTCAGCATGTACTTCAAAAGTTCACGTTCTAGGGCTGGTGAGATAGCTCAACTGACTAAGCACCTGCTTAGCAAGCACAGGGACCTGGGTTTGATCCCCAGCACCACACACCCCACCGGCCTAGCCCTCAGGCATGCTGAGCCAGCACTGAGTCTGGGCATGGTGGCACACACCTTTAATCCCAGTGTTAGGGTGGCTGAAAACAGGAGGATCACTAGAAGTCTGAGCTACATAGTGAGACCATGTACCAAATACATGAAAAAAAAAGAAAAGAAAAAAGTTCACAGTGGTGGTGAAAAGCATAGTGGTGGTGAGGTGATGAAACATCTAAGAGGTGGGGCATCATGCAAGGGTATTAGGTATGGGGACATCACCCTCAGGAAAGCTCCATGCTGGTCTCACAGAGTAAGTCCTTATGAGCAGGTTGTTATAAGCAAGGCCCTCCTTGCTCTTGGCCTTTTCTGTACACAGTCGGTTACTGTTGTTTCTCTACCATGATGCAATACAGCCGAAGGACCCTTTACTAGAGCCAACTAGTGGGGCTGTTCCAGTGCTGGAGTTTTAGCCTCCCAAATGATGGATGGATGGATGGATGGATGGATGGATGGATGGATAGATCAATCGATCAATCGATCGATTGATACATAGATATATAGGTAGTTGGGGTTCTTTTTTTTTTTTTTTTTTTACCCAGGTTTGAATCTCTAGTCCAGACTTCTTTCAAAAAAAGACTTTCTGTTGTTTCAAGAACTATATTTCCCCAAAACACATGGCTTCTAAATGTAAGCCAACAACATATTATGTTACTTAAATGAAGGACCAGCATCTCAACTCTGGAGAAAAGAACTGGCTAGATGCCACTCCCTAAGGATGTAACAGACATATCATAACTGAATGTGAATATGGCCAAAAATCTCCAACTCTACTTGCAATTAAACTGTGAAGGATCACAATACACCATGAGTTCCACTTCATAAAGAGGGAAACTGGATAGATATAATACTTCCACGTATACCAGAAAAATAATCTAACATAACAAAACTTTGGATAAGGGACAAGATTTTGTAAGTGAAAAGCAATGAAGAGCTGTGACTATGAATTTGTCTGTTTCACTGAGCCAGGATCTTTCTATGCATCTCAGGCATATTCTGAATTTATGATCCTCCTGCCTCAGCCTCCCCAGTGCTGAGACCACCATGCCTGGTGCAACCATTAATCTTGTCAATTTTATTGGGCTGACAACTGCCTAAGGATCAATAAAATATATTTCCAGTATGTTTGCATAAGTCATGGAGGCACCACGGTCCTGGAGACTGTATCTGTCACTGTCACCTTGCTTCTGCTCCCAGGTGCCAGGAAGTGAGCAGCATTTTTTTCACCCTGCCCTTCTGCCTTTACATCTCTCCCTCAGAGACAGTTTACCATGTACTGAAACCTCTGAAACTGTACACTAAAAATAAGCTTCTCCTTTACGTTTTGGGTGTCACATAGTTTGTCTCAGAGACAGAAAATAAGATGGGGTCATACTAATTTTTTAAACATATTTTTAATAAGTAGATAAATTTTTATCTGACAGTTCCAGAATCTTGATCATACAAGGATCTATATGTATTGCTGTTTTCTTTCCCTGATAGACAAAATTTTCTTGCTTCCTGCATCTTTGCATTTAAATGTTATGCTAGATGTTGTATTCAAAATAAGATGGAACTATTTAAGTGATGGAAGCATTTATTTTTTCCCAGAGAAATACAGGGGAGAAAAGTTAAGGTATTAGATGGTTATAGTAGATAAGATATAGATTTTGGGGAGAAAAATAGACCTTTTTTGAAAGAGAGATAAGGTCCTACTATGTAGCTCAGGCTACCTTCAAACTCATGGCAATCCTCCTTCTTTAGCCTTCAGAACATTGAGAACTATATTTCCCCAAATATAGGCATACACCACTACATCCATCTAGACCTTTAAAAAAAAAAGACAAATTCCTGTCATGTATCTCAGGCTGGGTTTGAAATAAAAATCCTCCTACCTCAGACTCCTTAGAGCTGGTATTATACCATGCACCTAGAAGTCTGTTTTTGTTTTGTTTTGTTTTGCTTTGTTTAAGATCCAAATGTACATTTTAGAACTGAAAAGCAGACAATATTAGGCAGGATGAAGAGCTGGATAGAAACAGTAATTGAAAGGATTAGTAAATTTAAGAAACAGAGTAAGGGCTGGGGAGATAGCTTGGTGGTCTAAGCGCCTGCCTGGCAAGTGCAAGGACCCAGGTTTGATCCTGGTACCGTAGGACACTGGCTCCACACCCTTCCAGCCACTGAAGCCAGGCATAGTAGTACATGCCTGTAACCCCAGTCCTGGGGAGACTGAGACAAGAAGATCGCTCTGAGTCCAAGCTGTGTAGTGAGACCCTGTACCAAATAAATTTAAAAAGAAGATTTTTTAAGAAATAAAATTAAAAAACAGATTAAGGGGTTGGGGATGTAGTAGTAAACTATTTGTCTAGTATGGGACCTTGAATTCCATCCCCAACACCATAAAAATAAACAAAACAATAAGAATTACAAAAACCCAGTAGAATTACTAAAAATGAAACAAACAAGGGAGGTAGACAAAAACAGAACAGATTAAGGGGCATGTAAGAAAGTACAAAAAGTTATCAGATTATGTGTGATTAGAGGTCTACATGGGGGAAGAAAGGTAAAGCACAAGGGCCATAACAAAACTAATTTTTGTTTTAATTTTTTCAACCATGGAGGGATGGATATGTTTAGAGATTAAACACAGAGAACACTGGGCTATTCCCCCAGCTCCTTTTTATTTGGACACAGAATCTTTCTAATGTGCTCATGCTGACCTCAAACTCATGACCCTTCTGCCTCAGCTTTTTATATGAATGGTATGCACCTACCACACCTGGCAATTTTTTAGAACTGATGGAAGATATCAACCCACAGATGAAATAAGTGCACTAAAATTCAAATCCAGATAAAGAAAAACATAAAAAGACCACATGTAGATATGTAACAGAAACTTCTAGGGTAACTATGTGGGAAAATATTTTTTTTTAACTATTTTTAAACCGAGCATGGTGCTGCATGCCTGCAATCCCAGTACTCTGGGAGGCTGAGACAGTAGGATCACAAGTTTGAGCTTAGCCTAGAGAGTTTATCAAGACTATATCTTAAAATTAAAAATTAAAAAAGGACTAGAGACACAACTCTGTGCAGAGGCCCTGAATTCAATTCCCTAGTACCAAATAAACCTATTTTAAATTATATTAAAATATGGCCTACAGCCAGGGAGATACTCAGTAGAATAAGTGCTTGCCTGGCAAGTGCAAGGTCCTGAGTTCCTCCCCTGGTACTATATATATATATATATATATATATATATATATATATATATATATATATATCTCCCAGTATCATGGTGCACACAAGCAGAAGGATTGTTGGAGTTTGATGGCAGACTATACTATATAGCAAGTTCAAGTCCTTCTGGAACTAAATAGTGAGACTCTGTCTCAAAAAAGCAAAAAAAAAAAAAAAAAATTAAAGTGTGATAACTGTAGAGGAGGCATAGTGGCACATACCTATAATCCCAGCTCTTGGGAGGGTGAGGCAGGAGGATCAGTGTGGGTTCAAGACAGCCTAGGCTACAAAGTGAGCTCAAGGCCAGCCTGAACTGCATAACAAGACACTGTATTTAAAAGACCCAAAACAAGCTGCTTAAAAGCAGAAGTACCCCACACTGGGGCATGCTGATCCTGCTACCAAGTCCTGGTGGGGCATGGTGGCATAAACCTGTAATCCCAGCAATGGCAAGGCTGAAAACAGGAGGATCAGTATGAATCCGAGCTTCAAAGTGAAACCCTGTACCAATACATGAAAAAAGGAAAAGTACTAGCACTTATGAAATTTTAGTGTATTTTTTTTGTTATTTTGTTTTGTTTTTGTAGTACTGGGGACTGAACTCAGGGCCTTGTACATGCTGGGCAAGCACTCTACCACTGAGCTACAGCCCTGGGCCAATTTTAGTGTATGTGGAAGTAATACATGTGCAATTAAAAAAAAAAAAAACTATAAAAATAGAATTGAGTGTTTTTGTTTGTTTATTTTGTTTTGTTTTGTTTTTGTGAAACCAGGGATTTAATTCAGGCCATTGTGCTTGCCAGGCAAGTGCTTATTCTACTGAGCCATCTCCCTGTCCCTTTTTGGATTTTTTGTTTGTTTTTTTCAATGTTAGGGATTGAGCACTAGGAGGCTGAGGCAGGAGGGATTGAATCCGGGGCCTCGCATATGATAGGCAAGCACTCCACCCTGAGCCACACCTCTATTCTAGAATTATATTATTTTAAGGCTTCTACATTGGTCATAAGTAAAAAAAACAGCTAATTCAATCTAGATTACAGTATATTATGGATCCATGTTATGATCTGTATAGTAACCATTAACATAATTGTCCTGAGACATGATCTTGCCCTGTAGTTTAGGTGGGCCTTGAACTCACTGTGTAGCCCAGGCTAGCCTTAGACTTGTGATCCCCCTGCTCGGGATTACAGGTAATGCACCACCACATCCCAGGTTATCTCTGTTTCTTCTCTTCCTATCTCACTACTACCTAGCTGTCTCTGCTCTCTTCCTTCTTTTCCCTTTTCCCTTTTATAGGCATAACCTATATAACTTTCTTTCACTTCTGTCTCAGTCTCTGTTTCCGAGAAGAATCAACTGACACTTGCTGACTTCTCATGTGACAGCCTTGCTTCTGAGGTGGCTCTTTCAATGTACTTAAAAATAACTGAACCACCCAGTACCTGACACAAAGTAGACTTCTAGTAAATGTTAGATGTTTTTGCCTTTTGAATCACTTAGGACATACGCTGGGATCTGGAAAGGTAACTCAGAGCTACACACAGATAAAAGAATAGGAATATGCACTTGGCTGCTAGTTAAGATCCTCAGAATAACAAATAGCTCAGAAGATTAAAGTGCCTGCAAGCAGGCACAGGGGCCAGGGGTTTGATCCCCAGGCCTACTGTGCTGGCCCCTCCCCCAGGGCACCCAGAGAAGGGTAGTTGAGACTGGGTGTGGTGTTGTGCACCTGTAATCCCAGCTCTTGGGAGGCTGTAATCAGGAGACTCACTACAGGTCTGATCTAGTAGTGAGACCCTGAATACCCTATAGACCCTTCCCTAAAATAAAAATAAAAAAAGGATAGCTGCTTCATAAGGTGACTATAGTGTAATAAACGCCTGAGCCTTTTAGCTACTGTATCACTACCAAATAGACATAAGCAAACTATCTTGGACCCTCTACACCAAGCAAGCTTGCAAATAGGGTTGGGATACAGAGATTTTTCAGATCATGTAGGAGACGAAGGAATAATTACAGAAAGGAGACTTAAGATGTCTGTTCCTACTCTCTCTCTCTCTCATTTTAAGACAGGTTCTTGCTATATAGTTCAAGCTGTTCTTGGACCCTCTATGTTGCCCAGGCTGGCCTGAAACTCAAGGCAATCCTCCTGTCTCAGCTTCCCAGGCATTTGGGTCACAGGCATGCACCACCATGCCCACCCCAAGACACTTATTCTGGATCTCATGGAATTCAGTATGCCCAGGGACTAAGGTATGCAGAGAAAATTTAGGAATTATCAATAGCAGCAGCAGGGGCTGGGGAGATGGCTCAGTAGAATAAGCACTTCCCTGGCAAGTGTAAGAGCCTGAGTTCAATACCCAGTTCTGCAAAACAAAAGAACAGCAGCAGCCACAGCAAGGCATTATGAGGGGCATGTGTTTCTCACATCTTCTCCATTGAACACTACTCACCTCACCTCTTATAGATTCTACCACCTATCATAATGCTGTACTAAGGACCAAGCTTCTAGCAGATGATTCACTGGGGACACACTCAAACTATATCCAAACCATAATATACATATAGGTGAGTCTTAGGGCCTTTGATGGGGATAGAGGTATGGATAAAAGATAGTTTATTTAGGAGGAAAAGGGAAGTATTTGTAAGTGCAGTAACTTTACACATGTTGAGCTAGAAGTGCTTGTAGACACTCAACCAATTCTGTACAGTACATACTTCTGGGGAGATAGCTTGGCAGTCTAAGCACCTGCCTGGCAAGTGCAAGGACCATAGTTTGATCCCTAGTACTGCATGCTATGCTGCTCCAAAACTGGGTGAGGTGGTGCAGCCTATAATCCCAGTGCTGGGGAGACTGAGATAGGAGGTCCACTATGAGTCCAAACTGTGTAGTGAGATCTATATACTGTAGTCAGGGCTAGAGATATAGCCCAGTGCACAGCATTTCCCTAGCATGTATATGGCCCTGGGTTCAATTCCCCAATACAGTACCACAAAACAATATATACAAGTCAAGCAAGGTAATATATTCCTGTAATCCCAGCATTTGGAAATTTGAGGCCAGAGCATTAATAAGTTCAAGGCCAGCCTGGGCTATAAAGCCAGTTGAAGGGCAGCCTAAACTACATAGTCAGACCCAAAAACAAACAAACCTCCAAAGCATGCATACTACCTAGTGAATATCACCCTGATAGCCAAAAGATGTGAAAAGGAGATGTAAATTTGGAGTTAATTAGTTCACAGAAACTGACTATAGAAAAGATTGAGTTCACTAAGGAATCATGAGAAGGTAATTTGGGTCATAGGCCTAGAATGGGAAGGAAAGAACAAGCAACAGAGCTCAACTTCCTGGCGCTGACCTGATGCTGAGCCAGGCATCTCCTCTCCTTCCTTTGAAGACACTATGCACCAACCCAACCACAGCATCTTCACCTTTTCTCCTGCTTCCCCAACTCTGTAACAAGCTTCTCGCCACCATCTGTTCACTCAGCTTACCAGACTTCCTGACTGCACAGTCCTCTGCTTTCATACATGCATCAAATATTTGCTGAGCACCTGTCCTAAACCTGTCTTGATTAAACAATATAAATAAAATTAAAGAATAAAGTATGGAGGAGGGCAAGGGAAGTAGAGAGAGCTCTTAAAGAGGCTACTGGAACAATCCCAGACAGAGTGTGGCTTCCTGTAGAGCTATAGGGATAGAGATAGTAAGAAGTGGTCAGACTTGGGATATATTGCATAGGTGGAATAGACAAGATTTCCAGTCAAGACGGATGTGAGGGTAAAGGAGAAGTCAAGGATGACACCAAGGCCTTTTGGTCTGAGCAGCTGAATAAATGCTGCCAGTTCCTCAATGGGGAAACAGTTTTAGGAAAACAAATTTAAAGGGGGAAATATAGAGCATGGTTTCGAAAACACAGTTTGAAATGACAATTTGACACCCAAATGGAGTGCCTGAGAAAGGTATGACTTGTATGAAACTGGAGTTCATAGAACTGACCAAAGCTGCAAATACTTGGAATTGGTCAAGGTACAATAATGGAGAGGGCTGAGGAGATAGCTCAGCAGCATAAGCACTTGGCTAGTAAGTGCAGGGTCTCAAGTTCGATCCCCTGTACCGCAAAAAGCAAAAACAATACAAGGAAAGCCATGAGCTTGGATAAAGCTACCGGAAAGCGATGAACAGAGAAGGGTAAAATTTGAGTTAGGGAGATAGCTCTGGGGCATAAGCACCTGCCTAGGTCCTGAGTTCGATTCCTAGTACCAAAAAAAAAAAAAAAAATTGACATGTGGGTATGGAGTCCCAGCTCCTACCACAAAATCCTGCGTGCGTGTTAGGGGAGGGATCCTTGGTCGACGACCTAAGCAGTAACAAGACCATGAGAATTCCAAGAGGAACGTGGTTGCCTTGGCAGGCAAAGGGCAGTGTGTTGTGTTGGGGTTCAACCAGGGCTTTTGCACTGAGCTACAACCTATCTAAAACTGACCATTAACCCATTAACTCGCCAGGAGTTGGAAAGAGGCGCGTTAACTTTACAGGTAGAGAGACCTACGCTTACAGAGACACCATGTGAGGCAGAACGATTCTAAATCAAGCCCAGCCTCCTAATCTTAACGAGACCTTATCCCCCACCAAAAAATTTTTAAATGTTTTTTAAAGGACTAGAGAGGTACCTCAGATGTACCTGTGCTAAGCCCTACGGTTCTACTCCCAGTACCACAAGAAAGATAAATAAAACACAGATCGTGACAAAAACACGAGCGTAGAAATGGCAGAGGCCGCACACGGAACCATGAGGAACCAGAACTTCTCCAGGCATTGCCACTGTGTTCCCAAACTTAGAACTACTTCCCTTCTTCCGAAACACCCCTCTGGTGATCAACCGGACAAACAGCGCAGCTCAGTCTACCCAGACTACACCGTCGCCGCCCGTGGTCCAAATCTCGCGAGTATGTGGCCTCGCCCGCCCAGCATGCCCCGCGCCGCCGCCGCCGCTGCCGCCGCCGCCGCCGCCGCGCCGCGGTTTGAGGGCGGGAGGCTGGGGGAGGGTAGCGGAGCCGGCGAGGCCGCCATGTTGGGTCCGAGGCAGCTGCTGTAGGCGCTGACGGAGCGAGCGGGCGTGCGGAGCGGCGACAGCGGCGCGGAATCTGCCTCTGCTAGCGGCCCGGAGCGGCGGCGGCGCCATGAGCGGGGGCACTCCTTACATCGGCAGCAAGATCAGCCTCATTTCTAAGGCGGAGATCCGCTACGAGGGCATCCTCTACACCATCGACACCGAGAACTCCACAGTAGCCCTTGCCAAAGGTAAGCCGTGGCGGGCCTCGCGGGCGGGCGACCGGACCGAGCACTCGCTGCGGGCTGCGCCGCGCTCCCTCTTCCCCTCTTTCCCTCGGGCGTCTCCCGGGAGAGCGCTCCTTCCCTCCCTTCCGGCCCCAGCATCGCGGCCCGGCTTGCGGCCTCCCCGAGCTTCCCTGCTTCCACCCCGAAGGTCCGCGCCTTCAATCCGGGCACTACAGCCCAAGTGCGCGCGGGTGGGGCGGCTCTGAAGTCAGAACTACCGGAGAACCCCGAAATGGGTGTCTTCCAGCTCCGAAATTCGGTGATTCTGCCGTCTGACCGCCAAACAAAGCGGGAGTAGTCAAAGAATTTTTCCGCCTACCCTGAGTTTCGTGCTGACTTACTGATTTCATAGCCCCCATTTTTTTCAAAGTTTTTAATTCCAGTTCGTTTCGGTATTCCTCAAGCGAACTGTAAGTGACAGATGGACCAAAACTTCGAATTTTGTCTGCGACTGTGAGATCTCGAATTGCCATTGGTACCGTGGAGTAGATCGCATCTCCCTTGTTTCCGCTTTATAGTTACCTGTTAAACCGGAATACTTCCCAAAGCCAGTTGTGCAACCATCTCTTTCGGGTGCATATTAAAAATGCTTACTTCCCCCTCCACCCTGCCCCCCAGCTCTGTTTGGGGAAACTTGGTAAGAAGGAAAATTCAAACTTGATGCTGGATTCTTGATCACGGTTAAGATTTGAGGGGTCAGTGGGCGCTGGCCGACTCCTGCAGAATCTCTCTGGGAAAAATAGAATTGTGTTGCGATAGATCCTGTCCCTAAGCATATATTTTACCTTCGCTGCACTATGTGGGGTTTGTTTCCGTTCACGCGTGTTAGGCCTTTGCCAGGAAATCGGAAAGAAAATAAACTTAGCTCCTCATCTTACAGGAAATCTCACAACTGTTTGTAATACTTGGGAGGGAGAAATGATAACCCATCTCTTTTTCTCCCAGCACATCTGGTAGAGTTATGAGGCTGCATAGCCTGGTAGGGACAAAAGCCCAAGGGTAGGAGGAAATTTTTGTGAATTTGTTTTTCAGTCGTTGGCTGATAGGCAGGTTGTTTCATAGTAGCAAAGAAGCTTAGTGACGTGTTTTTTAATGCACTGGTAGGCCTTTTAATATCACGGATGTTGGGACAAATTTTATATCTAGAAAAGGAATTTAAAAACCCTGTGAAGGCCCAGGGAGATGGCTCAGCCGCATAAGCGCTTGCCAAGCCCAAGGCTCTGAGTTAGATCCCCGGTACAAAAAAAAAAGTGTATATAGTGAGATGTGAGGAATGGAGGTGTGGCCTGGTGGTAGAGAACTTACGTTGGTTTTCTAGTAGTGTAAAAAAGCAAAAATAATCTGTACACAGTAGTAGTGATAGTTGCACAAGTCTGTAAATTCACTAAAAATCGTTGGCTCATACGCTAAAAAAAATTATGAATTCCATTTTAAAAAAGCATACAAATGCTGTGGCTTCATACTTGAAAGGCTAAAGGAGGAACATCGTTTGAGCCAAGGAGTTCAAGACCCTAGCTCAGAAAATAAAAGTATGAAAAAGTAAGGAGTACCTGAAAACTTCCTTTGCCTGGTGAAACATCTTATGACAGTTACCTGTTAAAAATATCTGAGTTACCTCTTGATCTTTTTTTAATTTCATTTTCTTTTGTTTGTTTTGTTTTGTGTGTTGTTTTGTTTGTTTTGTTTTTGAAGAACCGGTGATTGTGTTTTGTGTTTTGATACAAGGTGTCATGCAGCTCAGCCTGGCCTTGAGCTCACTGTGTAGCCCAGGCTGGAACTCACAACAACCCTTCTACCTCAGCCTCTCAAGTGCTGGCATTACAGGCATGCACTACCAAGCTTGGCTCTTTATCTTTTTTTTTTTTGTCTTTTTTGAGGGTCTCACTATGCAGTTCAGGCTGGCCTTAAGCTTTATAGCTCAGGCTGGTCTCGAACTCACAACTATCCTCCTGCCTCAGCCTCCCGAGTGCTGGGATTACAGGTGTGCGCCATCTTTATCTTTTTAGAAACCCACTGTATTTCAAAATGTATGGTTCTGTTCAGTGGTCAGTAAAGGCTTGTCAATTGATGCTTCTTAAATAACTTAGTTTTTGCTTGCCCTTGTTTCAAAATTATTTTTCTATTATGTTTCTTTGTAGATGAATATTTAGCGCTGTGTGTGTGTGTTTTATTGTTGTTTGGGAGGTTGTTTTGGTTTTTGTGGCCTTACAAATTTATGAAAAATGTAAAGCTGGTGAGAGCTGCATATAGGTTGAGTACAGTATTTCTCATTGAAGTGGTTTAGTAACTTTAAAAGAAAAGCAGAGTTGTTTCCCTGAGTTTAGTTATTTTTGTCAACTTATTCGGGAATTGGGTGTGCTATCTTTACTCAGGAAAAAAATTTGTTAACATTTTTAAGATTTCTAAGGTGCCAATTTCAGTCTTTACTAAAAAAGCTGAAAAACCTACCCTTTATACCTAAAAAAAAATACATTATATATATATATATATATAATCATGGTCTGTTCCTTTGTCATAACTTAATATAAATACAACAATAATTTTTTAAATCATTTGTGTTTAGTGTTGACATTTAATCCATATATTAGTGTGAGTTAATATGTAACAGGTTTGAGGAATTTAATCATGCTTGGAAAAACTAAAGTTGTTAGGTTTTTGTTTTATCTTGTTTTAAGCATTGGAGATTGAATCCAAGACTTTCAGCAGAGTGACATTCCCACTAGTTTTTAAGTTTTGAGATTTTGCTACATTGTCACATTACCCAGGCATAGCTCAAGCTTTCAATCTTCTCCCTCACTCTCCCAGAATGTCCAGACAGCAGGCTTGTAACACCACACTGGGATCAAATCTTAATATATTATTTGACTGTGTTATATAATCTAAAAGTCTCTTAAGTGCCCAGTCAATACTGGATACTTATTTCAAATTTCAAAATTAGAACAGGGACATTTATTCTTAAAATTTTAGAATTTCTTCCCCCTCCATGGCTTGTTGGATAATTTTATATCTGATAATTCTTCCTTTTAAAACTTTGAAGCCTGGTGTGGTTAGTAGTACCTGTAATCTTAGCCTTTTAGGATGATGAGGCAGGATTGTCATGAATTTGAGGTCAGCCTGGGGTACACAGTGAGTTCAGGACCATCTTAGAATACATAGGTTGTTTCAAGTGCCTACCACCCTAGAAAATAAATATTTTTTTGGATGGAAAAGTGGTAGTCTTAGGGGCCGGGGAGATGGCTCAATGGAATAAGTGCTTCCCTGGCAAGCACAAGGGCCTGAGTTCAATCCCCAGTTCCGCAAAAAAAAAAAAAAAAAAAAGAAAAGAAAAGAAAAGTGGTAGTCTTATAGATTAAAGTTGAAAGTTTATTCATGGAATTTGGTTGTATATTCAAATGTGGAAACCTGTTATTGTTTTTAAATTTTGAATTAAAAGTTAATCTTTTTAAATAATATTCTTGGGCTGGTCAGATAGCTCAGCAGACTAAAGCACCTGCCTAACACAGGGACCAGGGATGGATCCCAGGCATACTGTGCCAACCCCATCCCCTGGGTGTACTGACCCTGGGCGTGGTGGTGCTCACGCTTGGGAGGATGAAAACATAAGCACTATGAGTCCAATCTGTGTAATGAGACCCTATAGACCGTGTACTAAATATAAATAAATAATATTCTTAGAATTTTTAGACAACATGGGGAGAGATTTTTTTCCTTTTTTGTGAAATGCAACCACATGTGCTGAAAAGATGTAAGATGAGAATTAAAATATTCAAAAGAATTAACATCATGCATTTTAAGACTGACATGTCTTTTCATCTTCTCACCATCTTAGTCTAGATAAGATATTTTGACACTTCCTGTTTTGCTATATAACTGCATCCCAAAATACAGTTTCACCCACTTTTGACCTTTGTATAAATGGAATTGTCTCGTATGTTTGCTTTGGGGCTTTTTTTTTTGCTTTGGGGCTTTTGTTATACAATATTTGTGACATAAGTCAGTTTTTTTGTTGTTTGTTTGGTTTTGTTTGTTTGTTGTATTTAGGACAGGGTGTACAGAGTCTCATTGCATTGATTGGACTTCTAGTGATCCTCCTGTTTGCAGCCTCCCAAGTGCTGGGATGGCGGGCATGGGCCACCACTCCCAGTCTCAGTCACCATCTCAGTGCACCCTGGAGGTGGGGCTGCCAGGCAGGCTGGGGGATCAGACTCTCAGCTCCTGCATCTGCTTAAGCAGGAGCTTTAATACACTGAGCTATTTGGCTGGCAAGAAGTCAGGTTTTTGTTTTTTTTTTTGGCAGAACCAGGGATTGAACTCAGACCCTTACACTTACTCTACTGAACCATCTCCCTGGCCCTAAGAAGTCAGTTTTCAAGAAGTCAGTTATTTCTGCAGTTTTTCATATTTTGTAGTTGACATTTAGGTTGTTTACAGTTTTTGTCTATTATGAATAATGATTTTATGAATTTTTGTTTTTAAATACACTAATGAATGTTTAGTTTTCTCAAGGGTATATATACAGAATTTTAAATGTAGGAACAGAAGATATGTTAAGTAATGCCATGCAGTTTCCATTCTAGTGGTTCGCTAATTTTTTTTTTTTTTGGCAGAATTGGGGATTGAACTCAGGCCCTTGCTCTTGCCAGGGAAGTGCTTTTTTTTTTTGCCTTTTTTTGAGACAGGTTCTCACTATGTAGTTCAGGCTGGCCTTAAGCTCACTTTGTAGCTCAGGCTGGTCTCGAACTCACAACAATCCTGCCTCAGCCTCCCCAGTGCAGCAATTGCAGGCATGGGCCACCACGCCCGGCTAAAAGGTTTTTTGTTTTTTGTTTTCCAGAACCAGGGCTTGAGCTCAGGCCCTTGCCCTTGCGAGGGAAGGTTTACTAATTTTTACTTCAGTTATTAGTGTGTAAAAATTCTAGTAGTTCTATTTCCCTTACCACCATTAATGGTTTGTAGCATATATTTTCATTTTGGTGAGTCTGGTGAGTATATAGTTGAATCTCGCTTTTTATTTACCTGGCTACTAATCAAAACAAATGTCTTTTCATGACTGAGCCATTTGGACTTCATCTCATGTAGTGTTTTGGAATTTGCCCACTTTTCTGTTTAGATATACGTCTTTTTTCTGGAGTTAAGAATTTGAAATGTCCATTATTAATTTGGTGTATGTCTTGTCATTTAAAAAATTTCTCAAGGTGATTAGACATTCATTTTAATGTAAATATGCTTAATCAGGCTTTGGTTTTATAGCTAGTAACTAGTATTTTTCTTTTTTCCTCCTTCTCCCAACATCATGGAAGTACTTGGATTTTTTTTCCTTTTTCACATTTATGTCTACAATGTATCTCACTGATTTTGTATATAATGTGAGTTATTTAGATCTTTTAAGTATTTACTAGGCTTAAATGTTTCATTTCATACTTTAGGCCTTTCACTTGAATATTACACTGTATTTTAAATAAACCTAGAATAGTGGACTGCTCTTAAAATGTTTGGCTAGTTAATGTTTGGTATGGTATACAATTAAGGTGACAGTGTGTTCTAGGTTTGCCCTAGTGGATGGTGCCCCTTGTATTTGAGAGACTTTACAGACTAGCTGTAGTTATAAAAATAAAGCTTAGGTAAGTTTGATGGACTTTGATCCTGGAAACCTAGGTAAAGGTCATGAAGTCTTAAAAACAATCTGGACACACATTGATGACAATCTGATTGGCGTGTTTATTGATAATCTGGGTCATAATTTTTTTTTTTAGTGTATTTGGTATAGGGTCTCACTGCAACTCAAACTAGTAGTGATCCTTCTGTTTTCAGCCTTCTTAGCCTTGGGATTATAGGTGTACACCAGCTGGTTGGTCTCTTGGTAGTTGGCTCAGTGCACCTGGGGGTGGAGCTGCAGCTGGTGAGTTGTGTGGTGTGGTGATGATTGTGCTGAGTTTATTTTATTCCTAGCATTGATCATGATCTACCTTAATCTTTATTTGCATATGTGTTATTCGGTTTTGTTTTTGCCTTCTTCCTACTTTCAGAGTCAGAACTCTGGAAATAATTTAGCATTTTAATTTATTAACCTTGTAGAAGTCTCTTGGGGATATTCCGAATAATGCTTTTTTTTTTCCATGTTCACAATTGGATATTCTTTTTATATTTTACTTTTTAATTTTATTTATTTATTTATTTATTTATTTATTTATTTATTTATGGGTATTTTAGGGAAGGGTCTAAAGGGTGTTCAGGGTCTCACTACTAGATCAGACTTCTAATGATCCACCTGTTTACAGCCTCCCAAGAGCTGGGATTACAAGCACATGCCACCATGCCTAATCTCAATCACTACCAGGAAGACCCCTGCACCTGCTTGCAGGTGTATTAATTTGTTGAGCTATTTGGCCGTTCGTTTGTTCTTTCTTTTTTTCTTTCATTCTTCCTTCCTTTCTTTCTTTCTTTCTTAAAGCAGGGTCTCAGGGCCAGGGATATGGCTCAGTGGAATAAGTGCAAGGGCCTGAGTTCAGTCACCAGTTCTGCAAAAAAAAAAAAAAAAAGGCAGGGTCTCTATGTAGCTCAGCATGGCCTTGAACTCACTACATAGTTCAGGCTTGCCTCAAACTAGCAGTGATCCTCCTGCCTCAACCACCTGAGGGCTAGAATTGTAGGAGTATGCTGTCATGCCCAATTTATATATCCTTTTTTATAATAGAAATATCCAACCAAAATAGGAATATCAGAGAATTACAGTGAATGGTGATGCAAAAGGTTGAATTTTTCTGACAAGATTAAGGAAAGGAACTTTTGTGGTTACAGTTCAATTATCATTTAAAGAGTTAATTGAAGATACTAGAGGAAATCAAAGTGATTAAGTGGTATGCAGTAATAGTTTGGGGAATAATTCCAGTATTGTCACATCTGTGTTTGTATATGAATATAATAGCTAAGTAAATGAGCCACGGCCAGGGAGATAACTCGGTGGCCAAAGCACCTGCCTGGCAAGTGCAAGGACCAGGGTTTGATCCCTGCTACCACGTGCCATGCTGGCCCCACACCAAGCCGACCACCACAGGTGTGGTAGCACTCACCTGTAGTTCCAGCCCTAGGAAGGCTGAGACAAGAGGATCACTAAGAGTCCGAGCTATGTAACAACACCCTGTATGAAACAAATAATTTTTAAAAAAATTTTTAAATGGACCAGCATGTTTGAAATTTGTGCCTGAAATGAAGATATTCTTGTAAGTTTAGTTGTATCTAAATAACTATTTAAGTGGAAACTAGGTTGCCTCTGCATGGGGAAAAATGGTTTCTTTTAAATAAATTGTCCTTAACAAATATCAATGGAAATACACTGGAATGGTAGATGAATGTAATAGTGGTAAATTATTGGTAGATTCTTTTTTAGACAGGGTCTCCCTACACAGTTCAGCCTGGCCTTGAGCTCAGTTTGTAGCCCAGGCTCATCTTGAATTTGCAGCTACCAGCCTCCTGAGTCCTGGGATTATAGGCATGTGCCACCATGCCCAGCTTCAGATTATTTCCCTTCTCAGCTTGCGTTTGTATGTGTGTTGCTGAGGATCAGACCCCATGACTTCTACAATGTGCTACATCCTTTATTTTTTCCCCAGTCTGGGTTCCCATTTGTGATCCTTCTACCTTAGCCTCCTAGAGTGCTAAAGATTACATAACAGGTGTGTACCACCAGCTAGCATATTATTTTTTTATCTGTTAAATCTTGTCTAATGTCATTTCTTGGTTGTTAATTAACCACGTAGTTGTGAGTCATGTCCCCTGTGCAGAGGGGGGAGGAGAGCTTTGTATGATGGGTGCAAACTATGCAGTGCTTTATTGATTTCTTGCATGACTTGGAGAGCTAAGTCTTTAGTTCACAAAAGCACTACTTAGACAACAGAGATCTACTGAAACTTCAAGTCCTAGTTTCTTTTCTTTGCCCTATTTAGTTAGTGAGGTTGCCAGAACTAAGAGCCTTGGAAAGTGTTTATTGTGGTTATGCAGTCCACAGAAATACTTAATTGTCAGAGTCTGAAGTCAGAAGCCAAAAACTAACTGTTGATTTTCTCATAGGGTAAGACAACCCATGGCCTTCTATATCAGAAGTAGAACATAAGCCTGAAGAAAACAATACTCAAAGAAAAGAAATGAGTGAAGAAATCTAGTATCTGTGCATGAGAACATAGCAACAGTTTTTATAGCCGCAGTAATAATAGCTGTTACTGCAAATAGTTTAACTTAAATCTAATTACTCTCTGCTAGAGCTAGAAAATCCCTTGCACAGGAACAGTTTGGCTTATTTTCTCATGGTGATGTAATTTTAACTGTATTAAAATCTGACATCAATAAATGAATAAGATATATTTCAGTTGATAAAATGATTTATTCACAAGGGTCTGTACTAGTTTTGTTTATTTCTGGAAGAAAATGTTACTTAAAAGGCCAACTGGAGTACTTAATGCTTTTTGATAGGGGGAGGCAGGAATCAAACTCGGTATCTCACACCTGCCAGGCAGGTGCTGTGCCACTGAGCTATATCCCTGGCTGCTCTTTGATTTTTGAACAGGTTGTTGTTAGCTTTTATTTTAATTTTTGGAGAAACCGGGGATTGAACTCAGGCCCTTGTACTTGCCAGGCAGGTGCTTATTCTACTGAGCTATCTCCCCAGCCCTGTTGTTAGCTTTAGCTTTGACTTCTTGTCAGTAGGGTCAACAGTGCTTATTTTTCAGTTTTCAGAGTCATTCTGGTAGTTCAATGAAATTCTAAAGTAATAACTAATTAATATAAGTGCTTAATAGTAATTGTACTCTTGTTCCCACCTACCATTTCTTTGGTACTCAGTCTCTAGAACCCTGTCAGCCATACAAACCAACTGTAGTCTATGTATGCTATCTTGATCTTACTGGAGTTTTTTTGTTTTTATTTTGGTTGTTTGTTTTGAAACACAGTCCTGCTATGTAGTCTAGGCTGACCTTGAACTCACTGTGAACCCCAGGCTTGCCTCAAACTTGTGGCGATTCTCCTACCTTAGCCTCCCAAGTGATGGGTTTAGAGGACTCATACTGTATTTCCATTCCATTCTTCACATGACTATTCATTTCTTCTCTTTTCTTTTCCTTATATCCAGTACCTCCTCCTCCTCCTCCATCTTTATCTTCTGCCTGTTAACTTTATCCCTTCTGCCTCACACCAGTACTGGGAATCTTTTTTTTTTTTTTTTTTTTTTTTTTTTTTTTTTTTTTTTTTTTTTTTTTTTTTTGTCTTTTACTCACCTCTTTTTTTGTTTGTTTGTTTGTTTTTTAAAAAGCATATGTGCCACTGAAGTACTGGGAATCTTAACTCAGGTCCTCACACATGCTAGGCAAGTTCTTTACCACTCAGTTATAGCCCAGCCCATCCTTGCTTCCTTTACCTGAGAAAAGAATAACAGACAAGTGCTATTACACAGTGGGATTCTACAGATAAATAGTAGCTAAAGAGAATATTAATGCATATACCCAGTTACCAGCATTTGTGCCCCATAAAAAAATTTTTCCTCATCAGTGTAAATAACCATTTTCTCTGTGCTAAGGACTGAACCCAAGGAATGTTAAGATACATCCTTAGCTTTTTTTATTTTGAGACAAGGTCTCACTAAGTTGCCCCAGACATATACATGTTAGCATTCTCTGTGTACATTTTGGCCATAGTTTGAGCCTCATACTTCACCTTTGAACTTGTAATCTTCCTGCCTCAGCCTTCTAAATAACTGATATTACTAGTATGTGCCACTATGCCAAGTAGATGAACTGTACTTACATTTGGCTAAAATCACTATTCTACTCTTGCACTTTTTAATCACCTCTCAAAGATTCAAAGACATTACTCCTTCTGTTATCTACTCTAGTTTTTTGTTTATTTTGTTTATTTGTTTGTTTTTTTAGTATGGGGGATTGAACCCAGGACTTTGTGTTTACCAGGCAGGTGCTTAAGCCACTAAGCTATTTAGTTTTTTAAAAATGAATCTTTCCATTTGCTTACATATATGCTGTTATTTCTCCTATTTTAAAGTTAAAAACAAAGCAACACTAACTATTCCTCTATTGTCCCATTTCTTTTTCTTTTTTTTTTAATACCAGGAATCAAACTCAGGATCTTCTACTTGCCAAGCAGGCACTTATGCCACTGAGCTATCTCTCTATCCCTGTTTTTCCATTTGTGTCCTTCCCTTTATAGTAAAACTCTTTAAAGATATCTATACCGCTTGTATCTATTTTTTAAAATCCACTTTATTGAAGTTCTTACTCCCACAGATAAGAAACTGTTCTTAGCAAGGTTACCAAAGACTTATGTTGCTAAATCCAGTGATGAGATTTTTTTCCCCAGTGATTAGTTTTTAATCTCCATTCTACTTGCCCTGTTGGCATAATACAGCACAATCTGTTCTCTGAGAGGCTTTTTTTTTCCACTTGACCTTATGCAAATGTTGGAAAGCCCTGGAACTCACCTCTTTTCTTTTTTTTATTCTTTTTGTTTCTTTTTTAAAAAGCATATGTGCCACTGAAGTCAGCACTCTTAAAACTCGAACCACTTGAGGCCAAGGGAGATAGATGGCTCAGTAGAATAAGTGCTTCCCCGGCAAGCACAAAGGCATGAGTTCAATCCCCAATTCCAAAAAAAAAAAAAAAACTTGAACCACTTGAGATTTCTCTCTCTCCTTCTGTAGTCCCTGTCCCTACTCCTCCTCCCTTAATAACTCTACCTAAGGGATAGCCATTTAGCACTTCATTTTAGTGAGTTGCGCCCCTATTCTTTCTTTGGCCTTCTCCATCTAACTGAATGACAACTCCATATTTCTAGTTGGTAAGACCTAAAATTCTAGGATCATCTTTATTTCCTCTTTTTCTATAATATCTGATATACAATTTGAACCTATCAGTTCTGCTTTCAAAACAGATCTAGAATTTGACCTCCTAGTACTTACTTGATTCCCCTGTAACTGAATGTATCTTTGTAATATATATATATAAAATGTGTGTGTGTACTATATGTGAGTGACAAGTTTTCTTATGAACCTGTTGTTTTGTGTTTTAGTTTTGTTTTACTTTTTCAGAGCCAGTGATTAATTCAGGGCCTCGGGCATGATAAGCAAGCACTTCATAAATATAGTACATCCATGGCCCGAACTTTGTTTTCTTGATGCTGAGTATATAATTCCAAAGTTAGAATTTTTTTCTATAGAACTTTAATTTTGGTTGTTTCTCTCTGTGTAGAATTATTATCATCATTATTATTATTATTATTTTTTTTTTTTTAGAGTCATCAAAGTGCTTTGTTTTGTGAAGCCTGGCTCGAGACTGGATGGAGTATATTGTTAGCACTAGGAAATAAAGGCAAACTTAACTCTGTCCAAATAGCTTACAACAAAAATGAATGACAGAGACATTACAAACAAAAACAAAGCATTTCTAAACTTCTAAAAGCATATAGAGATTGACCACAAAGGAAACAGTTACTGAAATCATGACTGTATACTTTGTCTTCACTTCAAGGTGTCTTATTTGTGAGTCTTGGGTCAAAGGAACCACAGAACTTCAGATACTAGAGAAGTGCTTGGTCTTTTTCTTTTTTTATTATTATTTTTTATTTGGTGGAACTAGAGATTGAACTCAGGTCCTTGCGCTTGCCAGGAAAGTGCTTGTTCTACTGAGCATCTTCCTGGCCCCCCAAGAACTTCAGATGCCAAAATGGGTTTGATGCCAGAATTAATGGAGTTGACAGCCGTGGTAATGAGGGAACCATAGCATAGCACTAATTAATTTAAATACATAAAGTCCAGATCCCTGGATAGCAGATCTTCTCTGTGTAGAATTCTGGAGTTAGTGCTTTGTTGTCTTCCTAACATTCTGATATGTCTAAGGTCAGTTTGGAATTTTGCAGAATTCTTTACTTTTTTTTAATGTTTTTTTTTTTTTTTTTTTTTTTTTTTTTTTTTTTTTTTTTTTTTTTTTTTTTTTTTTTTTTTTTTTTTTTTTTTTTTTTTTTTTTTTCTATTTTTTTGGTGCAGGGTCTCACTATGCATGCAGCCCACATTCATAGTGATCTTCCTGCTTTTTGCCTCCTATGTGCTGGGATTACAGGCACACGCCACCACTCCCGGATTGCATCGCCGGCTCAGCGCACCCGAAGGCGGGGCCGGCGCGACTTGGGGAACCAAGGATGAACACTGGTCCCTGCGCTTACCTAAGCAAGCGCTTAGTCCGCTGAGCTATACCGCCGGCCCTAATTCTTTACTTTTGAAATTCGCAAATGTGATTACATGGTATATACTTGTTTCTGTTTTCTAACACAGCTCTTTGTAGACCTTGTGAATGTGAATAGCAAGTCGTGTGTGTGTGTGTCTGTCTGTCTTTCTGTCTGTGTGTGTGTGTGTCTGTCTGTCTGTCTGTGTGTGTGTCTGTGTCCCTGTCTGTTTTGAAACAGCTTTACCATGCAGTTCAGGCAGGCCTGAACTCAACAATCCTCCCACCTCATCCCCAGTGCTGGGATTGTATAGGTATGCACCACCACACCTGATATTCTCCCTGCCCTTTAAAATATTTATTGGGTTTTTTTTGTTTGTTTGTTTGTTTGTTTTGCTTTTTTTTATGAAGAGTCTTGCTCCATTATTTAGGCTGGTCTCAAACTTGTGATTCTCCTGCCACACTCTCCTAAGTGCTAGGATTCATCTTCAGCCCTTCAGATTAATTTCTGTCTTGTTTTTGTGTTTCTTTTCTTTGCCCCTCCCCCAGTAAAACCTGAGACAGGGTTTTACTGTGCAATTCAGGCTGGCCTAGAACTCACATCAGTCCTCCTGTCTCAGCCTCCCAGTGATGGGATTACAGGTGTGCACCACCACACCTGGCTCCCTCTTCTTTCTTTTCTTTTCTTTTCTTTCTTTCTTTTCTTTCTTTCTTTCTTTCTTTCTTTCTTTCTTTCTTTCTTTCTTTCTTTCTTTCTTTCTTTCACAGCTCAGACTTGCAGTGGTCCTCCTATGCACAGCCTGTGGTGGCAGGGATTGAACCCTGGTCCCTGCATTTGCCTAAGCAGGTGCTTAGTCTAATGAGCTATCCTGCCAGTCCCCTCTACCCATTTTTAAAAATCCTTTGGATGCATTTACCCTGTTTTTTCTCACACATTTTTATCTCCTGTACATTTTTATCTCGTGTCTCTTGGCTCTGTCATTTGATAGATTAAATTATAAAGCTAAGGAAGAATGCCATCTGAAAGCAATTTAAAAAGTCAAGATTAAATTTAGGCCCCTGGGTAAAGACAACTGATTGGACACGTTTTTACTTTTACTCCCTGCTGATAAATCCTACCAAAACTAACTGAGCAGTACTTTTTAAAAAGGCAGACAAAGTAGATTTTGAAAGGAGATAGCATCCACAAAATTTTGGAGGCTTTGTTTCTTACAGACTCAATGCTATATGCCTATCCAAGATGAAAATGCCTGGTGTCTGTCTCTCACGGGCCTTTAGATAGACCCTATAGAGAGCATCTCTGACTGTCTATCAACAACTAGGACTCCTGTCAGCCTGTAGAAGCCAGAGTGGTTATCACCCATGATTCCCTCAGGGCAGTTCAGGTTACTTCACAAGGGGAATGTTATAGATAGCTGAATTAGAAATATTATAGGCAGTCAGATAGGGCTAGACCCTCCAGGGACCCGATGTGGGAGTCAAGATTCCTTAGAAACTGGCACCTCTGCTATGAGGTGGATCTGAAGACAAAAGATTAAACAAATACAGCCACATATCTCCCTAGGGATAGTCATCAGGGATTGATATTCTAACTAGGTCTCTGGCCAGATAGCTCAGTGGACCAAAGCACCTGCTTAGGCAGACAACAGGGGCAGGGTTCGATGCTCGGTGTGCCCCCAGGTCATGCTGAGATGGAGTTTGAGACTGGGCATGGTGACTCACACCTGTAAGCACTTGGGAGGCTGAAAACAGGAGGATCTGTGTAATGAGACCCTATAGACCTGTACTAAATACATTTTTAAAAAACAGTGGTTGCAGTATTACATGATGCTGTCTTCAAATTAGTTGTTCAGATTACCAGATATAAACATGTAAGATTCATTTAAAGAAAAATAACAAAAATAGTCACTAGCCCAACCCCTGTTCTGTGTTCATGTTCACTTGCTATGTGATTTGCTTCTGCATTTGATCCTGATTTAATCAATTTTACCTGAGCAATTTCCTCATTTTTTTTTATTTACTTTTTGAGACAAGAGTTTTGTTGTCCAATTCAGGCTGTCCTTGAACTCAGTTTGCAACCCAGGCTGGCCTTGAATTTGTGACAATCCTGCCTTAGCTTTCCAAGTGCTGGGATTACAGGCATGCACCACCATACCTGACTACATTTTTATTAAGCCTTTTTGCTATAGACTCTATCTAGAAAATAAATTGATTTGTTTTCTTTTAAGACTTATAGAGAGGATTATTTTCCTTATTTCTTGTTCTTTTATTAAACATTGGTCTAAAATTTAGGCTTTAGGCTTATCTAATTTAAGGAAAAAAATAAAACAATAATGAGTGTGTGCAAGTGTTTTGGGCCCAGACCAGGGACATTCTACTGTTGAGCTTTGTTTTTGTTGTTGTGTTGGTTTTTGTTGTTGTTGTTGTTGTTTGTTGTTTTTGGTGGTACCAGGGATCAAACGCAGGATCTTGCACTTGCCAGGCAAGCACTCCACTGAGCTATCTCCTCAGTCCCCTACCATTGATTTTTAACTCTAGCCCTTTTCATCTTTTATTTTGAAACAGGGTCTCCCTAAATTGTCTAGGCTGTTCTCAGATGTGCAATCCTGCCTCAGCCTTCCATGTAGCTGGAAACAAGCATGCACTACCATACCTAGTGTAGCAGCATGAAAATAAAGGATTACCATCCCTAATTTTCCATTTTTCACAACTATTATTATCATTGTATATGTTTTCTTATAAGCTATGTTTGTAGGTATGTACACAGATTCTCCTGTTGGTGTTTGAGGTACAGTTAATATACATGTACAGAGACTGGGGAGATGGCTCAGAGGAGTAGGCACTTCCCTGGCAAGTGCAGGGGCCTGAGTTCAGTTCCCGGTTCCATTAAAAAAAAAAAAAAAAATGTACAGTTAACCATTGTACAGATCAGTGGCACTTAATATGCTTAGTATGTTGCATTTTGATGAGGATTAGTGACAGTTATCTTTTAATGTGAGCAATCATCCTGTTTCAATTACATCTCAGATTTGTACGTTATATTTTATACATTTGTTGTTGGAGGGCATTGGATAGTTTTCACCTTTTGGCTCTTTGTGTTTGTGTGTGTGTGTGTGTGTGTGTGTGTGTGTGTGTGTGTGTGTGTGTGTGTCTTGTTTTGTTTTTGGCAGAACTGGGGATTGAACTCAGGCCCTTGTGCTTGTCAGGCAAGCACATATTCTACTGAGCTATCTCCTCAGCCTTAATACTTTTGTTTACAAAACACCAAAGATGAAAATAGCCTAATGGAAGAGGAGCTAAGGGAGAACAGAGGCCACAGTTAGACAAGAAAATAATCTATCAACATTGGAAAGAACCATCCAGTAAGCACTTAACAAGACAATAAACAGCCAAATTGAGCCATGAAGAAACTTTGGGGTGAGTTGGCATCCTGTACTGCTCCTCACTGACTTGCTAGATTTACCTGCTGTTATCTTCAGGTGCAAAAAATAATATGTTAGGAAAATATGGAAATCAACTGATGAGATTTCTGGGTGTACTAACATAGTTCCCCTACTTCAGATTGCATGTGAGTCATTTGGGTATTGTAGCAAAATAGTACTGTTAACCCTCTACTTTGCTATGCTTTTCATGCCTGTCTTCAGATCCTCTTATTTGTGTATAGCAGCATCTTCTAGCTGTATTTGCCCTTCTTACCTTCTACTCTGTTTTTTTTTTTTTTTTCCTTTCTTTTCTTCTTTCTTTTTTGTCTTTTTAAGACAGGGTTTCACTGGTAGTTGACACTGGCCCTGAGCTCACTTTGTAGCCCACGCTGGTCTCAAACTCCCAAGAATCCTTCCTCCTACCTCAGCCTTCCAGGTCCTGATATTACAAGTGTGAACCACCACACCTGGCTGTTCTTTCCACTGCTGTAGGAATTATTTTCTGTGGCAAATTGTCTGATCCAAGCCAGTTTTCATCATTAAGAGAACATGTCTCAAACTTTTGGCATGTGCAAATCATTGTTAGTCCATTCCTTTTATATTCTTGTTTTTTCATTTTATCCCTTTTGCTAAATGGTAGTGATTTTCTTCACACCATATTTGGAAAATATGCCCTTAATGTTAAATCCTAATGTGAGTTACCTTTAAGAGCTCACACAAAAAGTTAGTCTTTATTTATATATAGCTAACTTTTTTTTTGGTGATGATGGTTTTGAACTCAGGACCTTCTGAGTGCTCAAATACATGAGGTACACTGAGTTTCATTCCTAGGCCAACCTATTGAAAACCTGCTCAAGTTCTCACCAGAATTCCTTGTGCAGGGCTTTGGGAACTGTTCTGAGTTAGTGTCAGCAATCTTGTAATTACCAGCTCATACCTGCTTCCCCAGCCAGCTTTGCTACCTACTCCTATCTCTGTGCCACATGCTTTACTTTTGTTACCCAAGATTGCTTTTGCTATTCTGCATCCTTTCTGGTTCCATGTAAAATATAGGATTGTTTTTTTTCTACTTCTGTGAGAAATGATGTTGATATTTTGATTGGATTTGCATCAAATCTGTATAACAGTTTTGGAAGTATAGTCATTTTGGTTATGTTGACTCCTTCATGTCCTCAGTTTCCATTTTCAGAGTGTTAGTTTTCATTGTAGAAGTCTTTCACTTCTTTAGTTAGGTTAATACTTAACCTAACTGTATTTAATATTTTTGGTTTTTTTGTTTGTTTGTTTGTTTTTTTGTCTTTTTTTGAGACAGGGTCTCACTATGCAGTTCAGGCTGGCCTTAAGCTCACTTTGTAGCCCAGGCTGGTCTCGAACTCACAACAATCCTCCTGCCTCAGCCTCCCGAGTGCTGGGATTACAGGCATGCGCCACCACGCCCGACTGTATTTAATATTTTTGGATGCTATTATGAACACTACTATTTTCCTAATTGCTTTATCAGTGAGTTCATTATTAGTGTATAGAAATGCTATTGATGTGTTTATTTTGTATCTTGCTACACTGCTAAATTTACTCATCAATTCTAGAAGTCTTTTGATACACTTTTTTTGCGTCTTGTAAAGCATTGTGAGGGCTGGAGTTATAGCTCAGTGGCATAGTGCCTGCCTGGCAAGCATGAGGTCCTAAGCTCACTTTCCAGTATCCCCAACCCCCATCCCCACCCCCCCAAAATGTAAAGTATTGTATCATCTGCAAATAATGGTATTTTGACTTTGCCCTCTTTTAAATTTTTACTTTGTCTTTTTCTATAAATAGCCCTCATATTTCTTTGTCTTGCCTGGTTGCTCTTGCTAGTGTTTTCAAGGACTATATTGAACATGATTGGTAATAACAGACATTACTGACCTGTTCCTGATATTAGAGGAAAAGCCTTTGGTTTTTGCCCATTTGACTGATGTTAGCAGTAGATTGATCATAGATAGCTTTGATCATGTTGAGCTTTAAAACAAACCTATACCTATTTTCTTCAGGGTTATGAACCTGAATGAATGTTGGGTTTTGTGAAGGCTTTATCTGCATTGAGATGATCTTGTTTTTTCTCTTTGTTTATGTTATTTGGTGAATTATGTTTCTTGATTTGCATATGTTGATCCTCATTGCATCCCTGCAATAAAGCCTAGTTAGTCATGGTGTATGATCTTTTTGATGGTTTGTTGCTATTTGCCAGATCTAATTAAGGATTTTTGTGTCTCTGTGCTTTAGAGAAATTTGCCTATAGTTCTCTTTTTTTGGTTGTGTCCATGTCTGGTTTTCTAGTGAGATAATATTAGCTTCCAAGAATAATTTTGAAGAAGTACTCCTTTCTTCTCCATTTTATTGAAAAGTTTAAGGCATATTGGTGTCAGATCTTCCCTGAAATCCTTGGAGAATTCAGCTATGAATCTATCAGGTCCTGGACTTTTCATAGTTGGTAATTTTTTTATTATTATTATTATTCAGTTTCATTACCTGTTGTTACTGGATTGTTAAGGTTTTAAGGGCATTGGGGACATGGCTCAGTAGAATAAGCACTTGCCTGGCAAGCACAAGGGCCTGAGTTCAATCCCTGGTTCCACCAAAAAATATAAAAAATTAAATAAAATAATAATAATAATAAATTTAAAAATCTTTTTTAAAAAAGGCTGGGGAGATAGCTCAGTGGAATAAGCATTTGCCTGGCAAGCACAGGGTTCTGAGTTCAATCCCCGGTACCACATTAAAAAAAAGAAAAAAATTTAAGTCGTCTTGGTTCCATTTTGACAGTTCACATGCATCTGTGAATCTCCCTTTCCTCTGAATGCCCCATTTATTTGGCATATATGTTTGTGAAGTAGTTGCTAATAATTTTCTGGGTTTCAGCAGTATCTATTATAATTTTACCTTTTTCATTTCTGTTTTTTCTTTCTTTCTTTTTTTTTTTTTCCAGACCCGGAGATTGAACTGAGACTCTTGTGCTTGCCAGGGAAGCACATATTCTGCTGAGCCATCTCCCCTGCCCTCCTTTTTCATTTCTAATTGCATTAATTTTTGACTTTTGGGGCTGAGGAGATAGCTATGTAGAATAAGCGCTTGCATGGCAAACACAAGTGCCTGAGTTCAATCTCTGGTTCCACCAAAAAAAAAAAATAATAATAATAATAAATTGACTTTCGTGGGGGTTTTTTTGGTGAGATTACTAAGAGTGTCTATTTTGTTTATTCTTTCAAAGAACTACCTCTTTGATTTTAAATCTACTGATCTTTATAATGTCTTTCTTAGTATATATATCTCTGGGTTCAGACTGTTGTTTTTCTAAGCCCACGAGATGCATCATTAGGTTATTTATTTGTCTAATTTTTTTTTTTCTGATGTGGGCATTCACCACTCTAGGAGGCATTCACTTCCCACATAGAACTGCTTTTATTGTGCCCCATAAGCTCTGGTTTGTTGCAATGGCAGTATCATTTAATTCTAGGAACTGTCTTATTTCTTCCTTAATTATCTCTGTAACTCATTGATTACTCAAGAGTGTGTTGCTAATTTCCCTATGTTTGTATAGTTTCTGTGGTTTCTTTTACTGTTGATTTCCAGTTTCATTGCACTGTAATCTGATAATATATATGCTCAGATTTTAATTTGTTTACTGAAGCATGCGTTATTATCTATTAAGTGCATTTGTTCCAAGGTTTGGTTCAACTCTGATACTTCTTTGTTGATTTTGTTTAGTTGATCTATTTGTGATAGTGGAATATTGAGATCCCCTGGATTCTGTTATAATTGTGTTGATTATCTGATCTTTATTCTTTTTGGTTTCAAGGATCCAACTCAGGACCTTGTACTTGCTAGGGCAGGCGTTGTATTGCTGAGCAATATCCCCAGCCAAGTATCTAATCTTTTATTAGAATTTGTTTTGTGAAGTTGAATTTACTATGCCATACTGTTATATGTCTGAGGTTTGTTAGGTGGGTTTTTGGTTTTGGGGGGGGGTGAAGGGAGCTTTTTTGTTTTTGTCTTTTTGAGAGAGGGGTCTGTGCTATTTGGGCTGGCTTCGAACTCACTTTGTAGAAAAGGCTAATCTCAAATTTACAGTGACTCAATTTCCGGGATTATAAATATGCAACACTATGCCTGACCTTTTTTTTTTTTTCTTTCCCTCACAAGAATCCTACCTCTGCCTCTTGAGGGCTGTGCTGGGATCACAGGTGTGTGCCACCACACCCAGCTTTTTTTTTGTACCAGAGATTGAATTCAGAACCTTGTCCTTGCCTGTCAGGTGCACTTATACCACTAAGTTATCTCCCTAACCTTCATATATGTTTATATTTGTTATTTCTTCCTGTAAAATAGTTCTATTAGTCAGGATGTATTCTCTTCTTTTGCTTCTTTTGATCAGTTTTGACTTGACATCCACTACATCTGAAAATAGAATAGCTACTATTGCTTCTTTTTAGGTTCCCATTGTATGGAATATTATTTTCCATCCTTTGATTTTTAGTCTATGAATTAGTATTTGTATTAAATGTGTTACTTGTGCACACCATTGGATTTTGTTTCTTAATCCATTCTGCTAATCTATGTCTTTTGATTGGTAAATTGAGTTCAATTAGTAAGTTATGACTTTACAGTGATAGTTATGTTGATAGGTATTGACTTATTCTTATCCTGGTATTAATTTCCTGATCCTGTTTGCTTTCTTTCTCTACTTAATTGCTATCCTTAGCCAAAGTATTCACTTTATTGAACTTTTTGGTGTTGTTGGCTTCATTGTCTTCCTTCAAGTATATCCTTGAAAATTTTTTGAAGTGTTGATTTGGTAATAGTAAATTTCTTTAAATTTTCTTTATTGTGGAGGTATCTTATTTTTCTGAATTTTGAAAAATAATTTTTGAAGGATATAATAGTCTTAGCAGTTTTCTTTGAGAGCTTCAACTACTTCATTTCATGCTATTCTTCCCTTCAAGGTTTGTGTTAAATCTGTTGTAATCCAATTTTTCCTTTATCGACGATTTGTTGTTTTTTTTCTAGTATCCTTTAAGATTCTCTCTCTCTCTTTCTTTTTTTTTCCTGAACCAGGGATTGAACTCAGGCCCTTACACTTACCAGAGAAGTGCTTATTCCACTGAGCCATCTCCCCAGTCCCCAAGATTCTGTTGTATTTTTGGTATTTTAATGATTTATTTTATTTTATTTTATTTTATTTTATTTTATTTTTTTCTGATCGTGGGTATTTGCGATTCTATATGCTTCACTTATTTGTATAGTAAATTCTTTTCCGGGCCGGGGAAATGGCTCAGTGGAATAAGCGCTTCCCTAGCAAGCGCCAGGGCCTGAGTTCAATCTCCTGTTCCACCAAAAAAAAAAAGTAAATTCTTTTCCATGTCTATAAAGTTTTCTGCTATTACTTGTGCAAACAGATTTCTATGCCTTTATGCTGTCTTCTGATTTTTCAGTAATTCCAATTTGCTGGTCTTCTTTGACTCATCTAGGAGCTGTTGGGTCCATTTCTCATGTTCCCTTGTTATTTTTAATTATCTCTCATTAATTGGTAACTGAGCTCAACTCTTCTAGATCCAACACTGTCTTCACTTTGTTTCTGCTACCTATATTTTCAGTTGCATTTTTAGATTTCCTGGATTTTTGTTTGGACCTTTCTTATAAACTCCCATTCTTTTCTATGCAGGGCTTTCATGTGTTTCATATCTTTAAGCTTCATTAGCTGCTTATTAGTGTCTTCTTTAGGCTTGTTGATCATTTGTTTCATTGAGGTCATTATCTGATAAATTGTAGCTTCTTTAAATTCTTCAGGTACCTCATTGAACTATTTTATGTCCTCCATTGGTTCCCTTTCAAATTTATCTGTTGTGTAATTTATGTTTTACTCTTCTATAACTCTTGAGACAATTTGTGGGGAGTTGACAGTGTTCTGAGGCATTTGGTTGCCTTGTCTGTTCCTGTTTCTCTTTGCGTTTGTTTTTGTGCTAGGGATTGCATATTTTGCCCAGTGCCCCATTCTTGGGAGTACAGGCCACCATATTTCTGACTCATGGGTAATCCAGATACTGACGTAGAGAGAAAACTGGTTGCCAACTACTGCAGTGTTAACCTTGGTTGTCTGGTAAATTGAGCAACAACAGCTGGATAATGGTTAGGAACCATTCATGAATAGCCCTTAACCAAAACAAGACTAATTTCTGTTGGATGTAGGCAGCATCACCAGAGTACAAACACACTACTAAGCTAAATGCCTTCTTCAAGACTGCCTCCCATGATGATTACTCCCACCAAACCTGGTCACCTACAGCAGCATACAGGACTTAAGATCTTCCTAGTCTGAGCCTGCACCTCCCAGAGGATCCCTGTTTTTACCCCTCTCCAGTCCTAACTCCCAAGGCTGTCTCTCAACCCATCTCTGTAGTAAGGGTGTCACTTCAGTTCTGAAGCAAAACTCTCCCAGAGCATTGGTCTGTTTTTCAATCCAGTCAATTTGTTGGTTATCAAGTCTATTTTTGTGCTGTGGAGAACATGGGCTGAGGGCAAGGTACACAGAATACATTTAACTTTAGGTAAAATTCTTTCTCAGCTGTAATTTTTTTCTTTTTATTTAACCACAGGTCAGTAAATACTTTCTCACAGATAACTTTCTCACAAAGTTATTTCAGAACTTTTTCTTGATTCTTGGAACAGAACACTACATGAGACCCTACATGAATATGATGAGTAGTAGATACATTTCTCATGACCTCTATTTTCTCACCAGTTCGATCCTTTGGTACAGAAGACCGGCCCACAGACCGTCCAATACCACCTCGAGATGAAGTCTTTGAATACATTATATTCCGTGGAAGTGATATTAAAGACCTCACTGTTTGTGAGCCACCAAAACCACAATGTTCTTTGCCTCAGGACCCAGCTATTGTTCAGGTAACTGATAGTAAATTTGTCTTGCAGGGGAGGTGAGGTATAAGCTTCACATACATGACTAGCTAGCCTTGACTGTCTTTCCCAGTTGAATGTTAATAGAGCTTACCTTTTTGAAGTTACGTGGATACTTAAAATCATCTATATAATATTCTTATGTAGATTTCTTTCCCTTTGGTTATAAATTGAGACTAAGTAGGGTAAGCAGTAGATGAAAATCTTATTTTTAATGTCATAATGGGATATATATGTATTATATGTATACACACACACACACACACACACACACACATATATATATATATATATATATTTTTTTTTTTTTTTTTTTTTTTTTTTTCAGAACTGGTGATTGAACTCAGGCCCTTGCACTTGCCAGGGAAGTGCTTATTCCACTGAGCCATCTTCCCACCCCCTGGCTAACATATATTGAGAGCTATCTGTGAGCTCTTCAAAGTGCAGTCAATCTGTATAAGTTAGTCCTCGTAACTCATTGGAAGTTAGTAGGGCCAGAGAGATAGCTCATTGGAAGTTAGTACCATAATTTTTCTTTTTTACAAATGAGGAAATTGAGATGAAGCCAGTTTGTATGGATCCAGGGCTCCAGAATCTAAGATCAGTGCTACAATACTTTTCAGATAATGTTCCATATTACAATCTAGATAGATAATTACTAAAGTAATATTAGTAGTAGAATGAAGAAAAATGTTGAATCATATATAATTTGCAGTGATAAATAAGCATAAGAACAAGAATTTTAATATAGATAAATACTTAAACTGCCCAAATAAAAAACTAAGTATTGTCAGAAAGAATGGGTTTTTCATTTTGTTTTAGGTATTTTTGACTGGCTCAGCCCACCCTGAGGACAGGGCTGGCTTAGCATGTGGTGCTGGGGATCAAGCCAAAGTCTCCTGTGCCTGTCTAAGCAGGTGCTTTAGACTAGTGAGCTATCTCACCGGCCCCAGAAAATTTTGTATATTTTATCAAAAAATAGAAATACATGCTGCCTAATCAATTTTAAGTTAAAGAGATGTTACATTAAATCTTCAATTTATCAATGAGTTCTATTCCAGAAGAATATTCATAAGTACCACAGAGCAAGACTTATACATATTTGACAGAAATATACAGTGTATATTGTTTTGCACTTCCTAGCAGTCCCCTCCATATCACCACTGCTTTTCTTGTTTCTGGATATCCTGGGTTTTGATTAATTACTGTACTACTGTACACTATTGCACTGCACAGTAAGTACACAGCAGCACAATTGTGACACATGAGAGATATCTTTGCAATTTGTTCATGTTTATTAATGTCCATAACATGAGGTCCATTTATATCTGGAAGTTCACAACTCAAATGCACAATTGTATGTTGGGGACTTACTATTATATGTTCATTGGAGGCATATAAAAGCTCTTCAAATTTTGGATATATAACAACAGAATAAGAATACTTTTTATGGGCCAGGGAGATAGCTCAGTAGAATAAGTGCTTGCCTGTCAAGCGCAGTGTTCTGAGTTCAATCCCCGGAACCACCCAGAAAAAAGACTTTTTCAGTATTTTTTGCTTATTTATTTAATTTTTTTGAGACATTTGCTAACTTGTTTGATTTCTTTTTTCTTGAGACATTGTATTGTTATATAGTTAGCTTTGAACTCATTTTGTAGCCCAGGTTGTCCTCAAACTCATGACTCTCCTACCTCAGCTTCCCAATTGCTGGGATTACAGATGTGTGTCACCACACCCGGCTTTTTGTTCTGTTTGTGGGAGCTGATTTTTTGAGACAGGGAGGGTCTTAAACTGTATAGTCCAGGCTGGCTTCAGACTCACTATAATCTGCCTCCTTCCTAAGTGCTAGGATTACAACCATACCTGGTACTTGGTTTTTTGATTTTGTGTATGTGTGTATTTGTTACGCTAGCTTCCAACTGAAGATCTTCCTGCTTTGGTCTCCTAAGTGATGGGTTTGTGTACCATGCCTGGCACATGAAGAATGCTTTCATTTGTGAGCATAGCTGATTAAAAATGAGGGCCCTCACATTGTTTTCCTTCCATAGTCATTCTTTTTAATCCTTTTTCTTGTCATTAATTACTAAAAAGTGCTTGTTGAAATGCAGTTTTTTGTTTTATTTTAGCACTGTAATACTTTTAAATTGCTCTTTTGTTAGGCTTCGAGTTATAAAATCACAAAATACTTTTTTTTTTTTTTGGTAGTAGTGCTATAGTTGAACCCAGAGCCTTATGTATGCTAAATAAATGAGTGCTCTACAAGTCACCTATATTACCAATCCTTATTTTTTTTTTTTTTTTAGAGACAGGATTTTCTAAGTTGCCTAGGTTAGATTCATATTTGTGATTCTCCTGCCTCAACTCCCCAAATGGCCAGGACAACAAGCATTTGTCCTCACATCTGGCCTATCTTTTTTGGTTCAGGCTGGCCTGGGACTCACTTCCTACTCTAAGCTGGCCTTGAACTTGCAGCTATCCTCCTGCCTCAAGTGCAGGGACTAGTGGTATGAGCCATCACATCCAGCTAATCCTTTTTTATTCTGTTCTTTCTGTTTGTTTTTTGTCTTGTGATACTGGAGATTGAATGCCAGGCGTGTTTCATCAGAGTTATAGTCCTCCTTTTTTTGGAGACAAGATCTTGCTAAGATTTATGTTGCCCAGGTAGGACTTTAACTTTAGATCCTCCTGCCTCAGCATCTGTCAGTGCTGGAGTTATTGGCATATATCATAGTACAGGACTTTGTCCCTTCCTTTTTGTTTTTAAGAAGGAAATCTGAAGGAATCCTGACAAATGTGAATTTCTTGGATGGAGAAGGAAGAGATACCTTCTTAATGGAAACAGCTACCTACATCAAAAATTAGTTTTATGTTATCTTACGTATATCTTTTGCTAATTTTCTGGGAAGTAATTATTTCAGTAGTCACTTTTTGTAGAACAGAGAGCACAAATCAGAGTGGTGTTGAATTTCTTAATCTGCAGCTTGATTGTTTTATTCATTCAGCAGTATTTAACGAGTACCTGTCATGTTCTTGGTATTAATCCTGCTATAAGTCCTGGTGTATAAGTGGACTTATATACCAGTACCCTTTAAAAAAATTTGTTTATATCATAAAATACTTCATAATAAAATAAAATATATGTGTTTTAAAGTATATTTGAGGCTTAACAAATTAAGTTCTATATAAAATGTTCCTCAGCCTGCTGTTACTACTTGTAAAAATGTAAATAGATTTGTGTGGGGTATGATTGAAAGCAAAAGAAAAATCACAAGATGTTTATGCCAGTATCAGACCCAGTATCGCTGAATATGATTTTTTTTAATTAATTCACTTAATGAAGTAAACTTTTCATTTACTCATTTATTCTTTCCTAAATCCACTGTAGAATTCTTTTTTTTTTTTTTTTTTAATTCCTTTATTTATTACAGTGTCTCGCTACACATCACGGATTCTTTTTTCGCGGGGGTGGGGGGTGAGCTCAGCCGGCCCTGCGGGGAGGGGCTGGCATGGCATGTGGTGCTGGGGCTCCAACTGCGGTCCCTAAGAGGTGCTCTAGAGCGCTGAGCTATCTTGCCAGCCCTGTAGAATTCTTAGAGTATATATTACAGTGTATTTATAAATCACATTGTATATAATTGGCATATCTAGACAAACACTGAAACCAGAATGATGTTAAACTGTAATAATAATCTGTTGTAAGTCATAATTTATTTCATTCCTGGTAGTTAACGATCTCATACTTTCATTGGATTTTTAAGACCAGAATTTCTCTTTATTATAAATATGTTGCTTAGTGCTTAGAAAAAAAATGACTGTTTTCTTCTTTCAGTCTTCATTAGGTTCATCTACTTCTTCATTCCAGTCAGTGAGTTCCTATGGACCTTTTGGCAGGATGCCAACATACAGCCAGTTCAGTCCAAGTTCATTGGTTGGACAGCAGTTTGGTGCAGTTGGTGTTGGTATGTGGTATTTTTGTTGCTGTTGGTGTTTGTAATTTCCCTTTATCACAAAGCTATAGAAATTTACTACTCTTACCTTATACTCTTAGAAATGTTGTTTAATATTCCTTCTATAATCTCAAAGGTTATAAAGAACACTTTGCCAAGCCAGGTGTGGTGGTACATACCTGTGGTCCTAGCCCTTAAGAGGCTAAAGCAGTGGGACTGCTGAGAGTTGAAGGCCAGCCCAGTTTTTTAACAGCGGGGCTGGGGAGATAACTCAGTAGAATAAGCTCTTCCCTGGCAAGCACAAGGGCCTGAGTTCAATCCCCAGTTCCACCAAAAAATAAAAAAAGAATAAAAATAGGTAAAATAGCAAAACACAAAAATATATTTTCATATGCAGATGCTTTTCAACCCATAGTGGTTTTCATCCTAAAATATAAGATGGAAATGAGTCAAAAACATTTAATACATGTAATACCTAACATAGGTTAGTTCGTCCACCTTAAATATACTCAGGATAAGGGGCCAGGGAGATGGCTCAGTGGAATAAGTACTTCCCTGGCAAGCACAAGGGCCTGAGTTCAATCCCCGGTTCTGCAAAAAAAAAAAAAAAAAAAAAAAAAAAAAAAAAAAAAAAAAAAAAAAATATATATATATATATATATATATATACATACATATACACACACGCACACACACATATATATGTATATACACACACTCAGGATAAAATGTCAAATAAACTCTTGTACACACAGATGGGCATTTGTAGAAATACTGCAATGTTAAAGCACAAAACAAAATATCCAAAATACACAGCATAGTACACTGTATAGCATGAGTGCAGTCCTGGGTTTGCATAGCTCTTTGGGAGCTGCAGCTTGCTACTGTGCCCCAGCATCATAAGGTGTCGCACTGTGTATGGCTAACCTGGGAAAAGAAGAAAATTCAGAGGATGGTGTCTCCTAAAGAAATACTATCTTCAGGTCCAAATAAGTCAAACTATCTGTGATAAGTTGGGCACCATCTCTATTAATAGTTTATTTGTAATTTTTCACTATTTAATATTCTTTTATAGACGGCTCTTCTAGATATAAAAGGTCAGCAACTCAACAAAACTGGGCAGGAAAGTTGACAAGTCTCAGAAAAAGAAGTAGAAATATTTCTCAAGCATATTGAAAAATATTTTGTTTATAGTAAAAATATACAAGTAAATCCAAATTGACACAATTTTTAACAAAAATTTTCCAAAACCCCTGAATTTTGTCAACATTTTAAGTCTGTGATGAAACAGATGCTATCATAACTGAAAGGAATATTGAAAGCACTATCTTTTTTAATCTCATGTAAAAATAATTATTTTGAGAAGGGGTTGTGAGGGTTTTTGTTCATGGTGTTTTTTGGGGGTTTTGTTTTGTTTTTTCTTTTTTGGTATCAGGAATTAAATTCAGGTCCTTGTTTTTGCCAGGCATGTGCTAAGCCACTGAGCTACGTCCTTGGCCCTGAGGGGAGGGGTTTGAGACAAGATCTCACAGTATGGTAGGGTTGAGGCTGGCCTTTAACTGTGTCGCCCAGGCTGCCATCAAATTTACAGTAGTCCTCCTGCCTCAGGCTTCCCAGTACTGGGATTACAGGCATGGGCCACCAATATAGGCCCAGCTGTGACTTTAAGAACCTTTAGAAAAAATTAAGTATCAATAAAAGAAACATCAAAGTAAGACACTCAGAGCTTGTTGCTAAAGTGAAGGATTACTAGAAAGAATAACTGGTACAATGATCAGCCATCTCTTTTTCTTTTTCTTCCTCCCACAGTACTGTAGATCAAACCCAGGTGTTATGCATATTGGAGAGGCATACTACCTACAACTACAGCTATACTCTAGCTCTACCAGCCTTTTAAATTAAGTGTGTAGCAGTGATTAAAAGGATCATAAGCCTGTGCAAAAGGCTGAAGCAGAAGGATTGCTGTGAGTTCAAGGCCAGTCTATGCTATAAAGTGAGTTTAAGACCTGCCTGAACTACATATTCAAGTGTCAATACAACATATTAATTGAGACCCTGCCTCGATCAACAAGAGCATGGAGCTTTTTCTCCATTAGTATTTAATGAAGCCAGTTGGTTTACAAATAATTGGGACAGGTTTGCTAGAGTTCTGTGGCATGCTTGGTCTCATAATTCTCTCAGGGCAGGATGGAAGAATATAGGTCAAATAGATGTGTACACATTTTAGACAAGGTCAGGTGCACTGTGGCTATAGATAATATACATCATTGTCAGCCAGCTGTTTGGGTGGTGATTTTCTTAGCTCTCTTAACATTTTGTACACATTTTTATTTACCAAGTTTGATGAATTATCATGTGCATATGAATTTTAAAACCAGGATGATAGCATACATGAGACTAAGAATTGTCAAAGATGCATACCTACAATCTCACTATTGATGAAGCTGAGACAGGAAACTAGTGAGTTCAAGGCTAACCTGGGCTACCAAGTGGAACACTTGTCTCAAAATAACAAAAAAATGAATACCAAACAAAAAAATTTACTTTTGTGCGGTCACTTTGGCAGCACCTTTACAAAAAAAAACTGACTTTGGTAAAATGTAAAGGAATTAAACACTCCAGCTAAAATTGTCAAATTAGTAAAGAAAAGAAAGAGGCTGATCTTTATGATGGGGGGTGTTTGTTTTTTGTTATTGAGTCAGGATCTTGCTGGCAGTTTGGTCTGGCCTTATGCTCACTTTTGTAGACCCCGGCTGATCACAAACTCATAGCCATCCTCCTTTCTCAACCTCCCAAGTGCTGGCAAGTGTGCCACAGTGCCTAGTCCTAATGTTTCTAAGAGATGCGATGAAATGAAGAATAGAAGGGGCACCTGCCTGGCAAGCACAAGGTCCTGAGTTAATCTCTGATACAAAAATAAATAAATAAATAGAAAAAGGAAGCTTGGGTGAGGTGACACATACTTATAATCACAGCACTCTGGGACACTCAGGCAAGATCATGACAAATTCAAGCACAGGTTGGGCAATTTTGTTTTGGTTTGTTTTTTTTGCTTTTGAGATAGGGTTTCACTTTGTAGTTCAGGCTGGTCTCGAACTCCATGTGTAGTCAGCTGGCCTCAAACTCTTGGTGCTCCTTCTACCTCAGTTTCCTAAGTGCTGGGACTGTATGCATGTACCAGCACACCCCGCTCAGCCTGAGCAATTTAGTAAGACCCTGTCTCAAATTTAAAAACGGTTAGGAATATTACTCAGTGTGAAGTCCCCCTGGGTGCAAAAAGGGAGGAAAAAGAAATAATGGAAAGGGCCTACAATGAACAATAAAAGAAAAACTGTTAAATATGTTAATGATAGACAAAGCAGATTTAAAAAACCAGGAATACTAACAGAGATAAAGAGAGATTCTTCATATAATTCAGGGGTCAGTTTAGAAAGTCTTAATAATAATCCTTAATGTGTTACTTTAAAAACCAGTATATCTTATCAACCACAAAGAAATTAAATTTGAAATTAATAAAGGTGATTTGAAAAATCTTCAAATAAGTTGAAATGGAATGAACTGATTAATTACAACTATATCAAAGATGAAGTCATGAGAAAAATTTTAAGTTAAAGTAATTTCTAAGGGGCTGGGGAGATAGCTTAGTAGAATTATCACTTGCCTGGCAAGTGCAAGACTGGTTCTGCCATAAAATAAAATAATTTTGCAGCTGGGGAGATAGCTCAGTAGAATAAGTGCTTCCCTGGCAAATACAGGGTCCTGAGTTCAATCCCTGGTACTGGAAAATAATAATAATAATTTCTAATTTAGCAACCATTAAAATGCAATGTCAGAAAATTGTAGGTGAAATGAAAGTATTGCTTAAGGATGTGCCTTATAACTAAATGTGTATAGTAAAAAAGTAAGATTTTTTTTAAATCAGTACTCAAACTGCCAGCCTAAAAAACTAGAAAAGAAGGGAATTATACCAAAAATAATAAAGTTTTACTGGAACCCAGCTATACCTATTTATTTACATGTTTTCTGTGGCTTTTTTTTTTTTTTTTAAGTTTATTTTTGGTTTAAAGGCACAATCTGGCCAGGTGGTATATACCTCTAAACCCAGGACTCTGTCAACTGAGGCAAGAGTATTAACACATTTGGTACCAGCCTGAACTCAAAATATCAAAATGTTGATATCAAAAAACAAACAAAAACTAAAGACAGGATCTCAGGCCAGATGTGGCAGATACCTGTAATCCCAGCACTCAGCTTTTTGAAAAGAGAAAAGTGAACTAGGATTATGACAAGTAGAAAGGACTTTAGTGTGACCTCGGACTCAGAAGAAATGGAGACCATTGAATGTACTGGGTTCAGCAGAGAGAGAGGTTGAATGGGTAAAGAGGCACAGAATAGCGTGGAAATAGAAATAAACAGTAACTGGCATTGCAGGCATGTACTGTCACATTCCAGCAGACTGCTTTCCTGGAGTTCTGAAATCCTATTATTCAGTAACCCAAAGCAGGGCCATCACAAATTTAAGACCAGCCTGGACTATATTGGCCCTAACTTAAAAACAAAAAGTTTAAAGCCTATTATTCATATTATTCAGTGTTTTTGTGACATCTTTAGACTAGATAACGGTCCCACAGTTCATCTTAAGAGGAATGCTGGAGTTGTTACTGTATGTTACCTCAGAAATGACAAATCTCCCTAGTACACTTTTTGTTGATTTGGCTATTTGTGAAGATACTTAGTATTAAAATAATTTGAAATTAGTTTGGTTTAAAATGTACCATTTCTGTTATTTTGCTGTCTTATATCTCCTTTGTGGTACCAGCGTAACTACACTACTATGTGCTATAAAAGTTGTTCCCAGGGCTGGGGACATAGTTCAGTGGCATAGAGCCTGGCTGATAAGTGCAAAGACCTGAATTCAATTCCCAGTACCAAAGGAAAAAACAAAAAAAGGAATCTAAATATCATTTGCATCAGAGGCTACATACTGGCTTTTTTTGTGTGTGTGGTACGGGGGATTGAACTCAGGACCCCGCGCTTGGCAGGCAAGTGCTTATTCTACTGACTTATCTCCCCGGCCCGGCTTTTTTTTTTCTTCCACCCAGTATTGCCATACATTGCCTAAACTTGCACTTCAATTTCCAGGGTTATTCATTTATACAAGTTCTATGGGAGGGTGTAGGCAGATAATCAACAGAATTCTGCACTGTTTTATATAACTGAAGATGAAAACATTAATTTTTTCATTCAACAATATCTCTTGAAGCTGGAAGCTCCTTGACATCCTTTGGATCAGAAACATCAAACAGTGGTACCTTATCCCAAAGTAGTGCGGTTGGATCTGCCTTTACACAGGATACAAGATCTATAAAGACACAGTTATCTCAAGGTAAGCAGTTTTTTTTCTTCAGATACGTTTATTCTAAATTTTCATAAAAGATTTTATCTGAATGTGAGAGCTTTTATAGTTTGTAAGTTACATATATAATTTCTGATGGATTCTCTTTAAAATCTTTCTACCAGTTGATGTATTACTGAATTAACTTCTACTGTTTACACGTTTTACAATTCTAAGATTATGAAACTGAACTAGTAATCATTCTCTAAATTTGACTTTTGTTTGCAAAGCAATTATGTAACATAAATAATAATGTATCACACCAGTTCTAGATGTACCATTGAAAATGAGAGTTCTCCTAAATGAATTTGACGTATCCTCTGAAAAAATAAACTTCAAAAAATTCCCCTAGGATGTAGAATATTCATTCTCAGTGTGTAACCATCAGCAAGTCCGGAGTCCTACTACATCAGAATCCCTTGAGCTTTAGGATTTGCATTTTAATAAGTTTTATAAATAATACTGTTTTAGGTTTCCAATTGTTTGTATCAGCCAATCTCATAATCTTCTATAGTCGTAAGAACCCATATCTTACTTTAACCACTAACTAAAGTGGGTATTATTGATTCATAGCTTTTCATGATTTTTTTTTTTTTTTTTTTTTTTTTTTTTTTTTTTTTTTGTCTTTTTTGAGACAGGGTCTCGCTATGCAGTTCAGGCTGGCTTTAAGCTCACTTTGTAGCTCAGGCTGGTCTCGAACTCACAACAATCCTCCTGCCTCAGCCTCCCGAGTGCTGGGATTACAGGCCTGCGCCACCACGCCCGGCTTTTCATGATATTTATTTATTTATTTATTGTATTTTAGAGAAGGGTCTACTGGGTATTCAGGGTCTCACTACTAGATTGGACTCAAAGTTATTCCCTGTTTTACAGCCTCCCAAGAGCTGGGATTATAGGCGCGATTATACTCAGTCACAATTGCCACCTCAGTGCAACTCCCGTGTGAGGCCAGCAGGCAGGCCTGGGATTCAAAGCCCTGGCCCCTGCACCTCATTGCAGGCACTTTAATCTGCTGGCTGGCCCAAATATTTACTTTTTAATAATAAAATATAAAGTTATTTCAGAAAGATGACATATTTATAACTTTTAAAAGCTGATGACTTTAAAAGTAAAGTCAGGGCTGGCAAAATAGCTCAGCGGTCTAGAGCGCCTCTCAGGGACCGCGGTTCGAGCCCCAGCACCACATGCCATGCCAGCCCCTCCCCGCAGGGCCGGCTGAGCTCACCCCCCACCCCCGCAAACAAAGAATCCGTGATGTGTAGCGAGACACTGTAATAAATAAAGGAATTTAAAAATAATAAATAAATAAATAAATAAATAAATAAAATAAAAGTAAATATAAGCATAACCCTATGTATCCCAGTATTTTAAAATAGTAGCTATTATGTGTGTTGACCTAAAATATCTTAATTATTATATGTATATAAACTTAAGAATGCTTTTTTTTTTTATGTATTTAGGACAGGGTCTACAGGGTGTCACTACATAGATTGGGCTTGGAGTGATTCATGTTTTCAGCCTCCTACACACTGGGATTATAGGCTTGCCACCATGCCCAGTCTCAGTCATTATCTCATCTCGCCCTGGGGGACAGGGCTTGGGGGGGGATAGGGCTGCCATGGTAGAAGGGAATCAAACTATCAAACCCCACCACCCTACCCCGCCCCCACTGCACTGTGCCTAAGCAGGCACTTTAGTCCACTGAGCTATCTGACCAGCCCTTAAAATTCTTTACTTAATAAGAAAGTTCTTAATCTTTCTAAGGACTGTTTTTTTAAACTATGAAATGGGACTTTTCTGGAAACTATCAGACTTATTTAAGAATTAGATTTTCAGAACATGTATTCATACACACATCATCCCTACCACATAGAACATGCTAAGTGTAGATTAGCCATCCTAACCCCTAGCCAAACTTAGTACTGAACCCCCCAAAAAATTCTAATACAATATTAATGTAAATGTAGACATCTGATATTGCTGCTACTCATTCTTTAACTTTCAGTTATATGCATAAGAAAGTAAATATGAGGCTTAAATATTGAAATTACCACCATTTACTAATTTTCTGCTTGGAATTGAGAATTTAATGAAAAACAAAAATAGGGAGGGACTTAAGTTAGAGGTAAAATGTAAAATAAATACAAAATTCAATAATCCTTAAAACTTATCCTGTGCAATGTAATAGAAATAAATGGCTAACAATGACAAAATAGAAGTTACAAAGTACATAAGATATATAACCAACTTCTGTGGGAAAAAATGCCAAATAAGAGATTGAAGACTGAGACTTTATTTTTCATATTGATTAAATTTGTTGTATTTTTGATCAGAAAGATTATCTCTAGAATAAATGTGGATATAGAGCAGGACATATTTGAAAAATAAAAATAATGGCTTAGCTGCTTGAAAGTAAAATACATGTAACATAAAGTGCCAGAGTAAGTTTTGAGATGAATAGAAGAGCAAGGTAGCTCAGTAGAATGTTTGCCTAGTATGCGTGAGGTCCTGGGTTCTATCCCCAGTACACCATCGCCTATCAAAAGTAAATTTAAAGTGTCAAATTTGTTCTGACACACGCCTGCAATCCCATCTCCTGGAAAGCTAATGCAACATAATTCAACCTCAACCTGGAGAGCTTAACAAGTCCCTGTTTCAAAATTTAAAAGGACCAGGGGATGTGACTTAGTAGGCAGAGAGTCCTTGCATAACATGTGAGGTTAAATCCCCAGTACCAAAAGGAAAAAGTTGCTCATTTTTAATAAAAGAA